>JBAJNP010002181.1:0-50954 GCA_036877545.1 Yasuhikotakia modesta
TCCAAAAAGAGCTATGGAGACCCTGAGTCTGCCCTAGCACCACTTTGTGATCAAAAAGAGCCTTAAGAAAACACTGGTTTCTGTCCTGTTGCTAGTTTTACAATAGCAACAGGCTGAAGGACCTGATAAGATCTCTGGGGATGGCATGGTTTACTGGGACCCTTGGCCCCCTGGTGGGGACATGGTTACTTCCCCCATCTTCTAAGTCATATCTAAAGCTGTTGCAAACCAGATGGCTCCTGACCCCGATGTGGCCTCAGGACCACACGCGACACCAGGCACTCAAAGATCTGTACAGATACATAAGCGAGCAAGAAACCGTGCACCCAGAAGCAGCATTTATTGTTACGGGGGACTTCAACAAAGCCACTTCAGAAAAATAGCTCCAAAATACATTCAACATTACCACTAAAATGCGTGGTGATCGTGCACTGGACCATTGTTACTCTCCCTTCCGTGATGCATACAAATCCCACCCCCCTTTTGGCAAATCAGATCATTCTTCCGTGTTTCTTCTGCCCACTTAAAGGCAGAAACTGAAACGGGAAGCACCCGCCCTCAGGACTATCCAATGCTGGGCAGACCAACGGATGCTATACTCCAGGACTGTTTTGATCACGTGGACTGGGACATGTTCCGGGCTGCGTCAGAGGACAACATAGAGGCGTACTCAGACACGGTTACGTGTTTCATCAGGAAGTGTATAGAGGACGTAGTGCCGACAAAAACAATATGCATTTACCCCAACCAAAAACAGTGGATAAATGGAGATGTGCGAGCAATGAGACATCCTGACAAAGGAGGAGGTGAGCGTCCTGACAAAATGGTGCCAGGAGAACCACCTCTCACTCAACATCGACTAGACCAAGGAGCTGGTAGTGAATTTCAGGAGGCAGAGCAGAGAACACACTCCCATCACCATCAATAAGACGCCTGTGGAACAAGTTAACAGCTTTAAGTTCCTCGGCGACCACATCAGTGAGAATCTCTCATGGTCTGCCCACACAGACGCTGTGCTGAAGAAGACACACCAATGCCTCTACTTCCTGAGACGGCTGAGGAAGTTTGGAATGAGCCCCAGCATTGCATCCTCAGAAAGTTCTACACATGCACTGTGGAGAGCATCCTGACTGGCTGCATAACCACCTGGCTTGAAAACAGCACCGCTGGCAACCGCAAAGCTCTGCAAAGGGTTGTGCAAACTGCCCGCCACATTGTTGGAGGTGAGCTTCCCTCCCTCCAGAAAATCTACACCAGGCGGTGTGTAAAAAAAGCCCACAGGATCATCAGTGACTCCAGCCACCCATCCCACAAACTGCTGTCTCTGTTGCCCTCTGGAAGACAGCTCCGCAGCATTCGATCCCGCACTAGCCGGACTGAGGAACAACTTTTTCCCTCAGGCTATCAGGTTAATTAACAGGAAGAATTAACACAGAATGCACTGCACTTTACTTACACCTATGCACAATCTGCTCATAAAGCTGACACGCACAATAACTCTAACCGTACTTGTACTTGCCTATACTTCCAACTGGAAGTACGTCAGGAGTGCAATAACTGCAATAAACATATGTTGTGTATATTACACGCAATTACCACCATATTGTATATTACACAATGTATTACCCACAATATATACTGCCCATTGTCACAATACATTGCCCAATAACCGCAAGTTCTGTATTATCTGCGCAATATTGTCTATATGTAAATTGTCTATATGTAAATTGTCCCTGTATTTATGCAAGATGTCCATTGTAAAATGTCCATTGTTAAATGTCTCTGCACTGTATGGAGCATGCTCCCAAGAATTTCACTCACCTAGGCACACACGCTGTGGTGATGTGACAATAAAGGTGATTTGATTTGAAATGACACCTTAAGTATGTCATACTTCACTACATCCCAGACATTAAGTTCTCTTTTCTTTGCCTTACTGTATGCAGTCTCAGAACTAGTTTAGGATTAGAACTAGGATTAACACCAGTCAAGTCACGGCCAGCAAAAAGCCTTCATCTTGAATTTGAAGAGGACATTGAATATGTTAAGATGAAGATGAAATATGCATTGCCTGCATAATTTTAATACATTTGTTCTGGGTATGATTCAAAATTATGTCTGCCTGATTTGCTTAATACAATTGGTTATTGCAACGATGTACGTTCTTTATTCTGTTTTGTTCAGCCAAATGTGGATTAGTCTCATTGCACACTGCTAGTCACAGGTCACCTTGGGTCTACCTGTCCCTTTCTCTGAGTGACAAACGGCCATGGTATATGTTAAGATAAATATAGTAAGTATAAAGATATATACAGTATGTTTGTATATTGTTATACGTTTATGTTCTCGTTGAGTGTTATTCATTATGGCAGTGACTGAATGGCTCAGGTGAATGCACAGCATTCGATAATGATAAACCTTCGGTCCAGTAATGCTGTCATGCTAATATTAATTCTTGACTTTACACTATGGCTCAAATCTATTTGACATAGTTCTGTTTTCATTTCGAATGGGGCAGATGTGCACCATCAGCCCAAGATAAACACCCAAACCTGAAGCCTCCGTTCATAAACAGTATTTACATTAAACTATAGTTAGTATAAAGTCTTGATTCATGATGATATAAAGGATTAATGTCCAAATGGATGTAGTGGCTATAACTTTATTATGACGGGAGAACTTTGTGGGCGTGTAACGCTGAAAGCATTCAAACAAACATTCCAAATAACTTACCATTGAGAAACGTTTAAATCCAGTCTTTGCTGAACAGGTTCTTCCTCTAATTCAGTGTCCTCCTCTGGTTCGGCTCAAACATACAAGGCTGAATCTGTGCCATAGCTGTCAGTCTGTGTGTTCGGGTCAGTAAATGGTTCCGCATATGTTTGGAAACCAGGAGACAATGTCACATAATTATTCTTTCGTGTGGCAGTGAAGGTAGCCAATCACCGTGCAGCAAGTGCACAAGTTTGCACAAGTGCACAAGTTCTCTATCAAAAAGTGACTTTAAGTGAAAGTACTTAAGTGAAAGTATTCAACATTTTTTGTACTTAAGTATTGCAAGTAATTTACTTTAAAATTTACTACTCAAGCACTGAAAGTAAAAGTACAAGTACTGTGTTATGTATTTATTAAAGAAAGCAGTCAAAAGTTTGAACATCATATTGTTAATATTCAGAGCTTGACGCTTTTTTCAGAAGTAGAACGTGCTCCTACATTGAAAAATTTAGGACCACATTTAAGAATTTTAGGGGCCCAGTGAAAATGTATTAAATAGTTTTTACCTAATAAAGGGAAACGAGGAGAACTGTAAAAGCAAAGTGATTTTCATTTATTTGAATACAGTAAGTACGCTAGGATTTCTTTTACTGTAACAACAGCTGTCTCTTTAAATAGTATATAATACTTATTTATAATTTGAAACTGTATGAACATCTATATTATCTACCCTAGCAAACACTTTGTGGGAAAATAAAATTAAGAGTCACTTTTAAATCAGCTGACTCCCCTTCACCCCCCTTATAACTTTTAAATGAAAATAATCTATAACAAAAAAAACCAAAAATAATCTATAACAAAGAGAAACAGCTTTCTTACCAAGAGCATGTAAATGTACCTAAGCCATGAGCCTGTAAACCAGTCTCTCCTTTAAACAATTCACTATATATGTCGGTCAAAGAATAAGTGGAACAATGCAGAATGAAATGTAGAAGTACTTATTAAAAATAATATTTATATATCAAGTTGAATTTTAATATTGATATTATGTTGTGTTACGTCCCTGGATGTAAGTTATTCTTTTTTTTATTTTATTTGTGTTTGCATGTGTCTTATGTTGTACTGCGTGCTACAGATTGTGCTGCGAGATGAGACACACTTCTCCCCTGCTCCAGACTGAATTAAATGATTTCAGGATTATTGTTGTTAACCTGAGTTGAGGTGTGAATTAGCAGTGGCTAATAGTGCCACAGTTGTGAACTGTGTCTGGAGGTTGTGTTTGTGCTTGTTCTGTTAAGTTAAGCTTAGTTAAGATCAGTACAAGACTATGTTCTTTTGAATTCTGTTGTTTGTGTTTGCTGAGAGTGAAAAGGGACGCTTTAGGGGGAGAGTGCCTTTTTCTTTAAACACTACTTTCATCCCTGTTTTTTGGTTCAGTTAGGGAGTTGAGGGAAGTTGTATGTTGTTTATTTCTCTTACTTTTGGGTGTTTAAGATAAGTTAGTTCTGCTCCCTAACCTAGTTAGAGAACTATTTGTTTGTTATTTTAGGCATTGCTCCCTATCTCCTTATGTTAAACTTACTGTCTTTTTCTTTTGTAAATAAATCTCCACTTTTGAACACGTATAAATTGGTGTCATCTTTACTCTGGGGCAGAGGACTTTTTCATTTGTTACTTCTCACCATTCCCTAGACAGGAGGAGAACGTAACAGTTGTATATTAAAGTGAATATTAACATTAATTTACGGAAAATTAGCACACGCACACACCTTTTAACATTGATTGAGAGTGAGAGACAAATTATATTATATTGTCTTGTTTTTTTTAAACGTCGGGCTATTCGAGCGCTTAATACTGATAGATAGCTACTGCTGCCGGAAAAAAGAGCATTATGTTTTGTGAAACGCGCATAAACGCAATACGCGGTCACGCGGTTATCCGAATGGCAGTTTACAAAACACAGTTGCGTTTATGAAACATAATAAACATACTTTTTCACTCTCATTGTTGTTTTTTGAGACACAAAGTCACTGACAGACCAACATATGATCATGTCCATCTAGGTTAGCGAGACAGACTGACAATCACATCAACTTAACTTTGCTGATGCTGCAGCTGACATCAAACTTAGAGACAATATAACGCGTTTACGTGACTGCTGTCCTCGCATTTCACTCTCATTGTGTTTTCATGTCCGGGTGGATAATTCCGCTTCATGTTGTCATCAAACTTATGTACGCGCCGGTAAGGTGGAAACATTGACCGCTGCGCTGTCACCGCTTTCATCATTTGCGGAGCCTTACGCACCTTGCGTAGTGAGCGTATAGGGCAAATCGGTACTGTGTTTATGTTATTTTTTAATTCTTATTATTATTCATCATTATTTATTATTATTATCATGTATGTATGCATATGCATATAACATCTACATTTCTCGGGTCACCACTTTTCGTCTGAGTTGGATCAAAACTGTGCTATTAAAATCTATCTCACCATATGCTCGCGAGAACACCAGCATACATCACTCCAGATCAGTAGGTGGCGGAAATGTACCTGTCGGTACCTGTTCGCCCACCAGCACGAGATGAAGACGGAGCCTCTTTAAACAATCACGGGGAGACTGGAGAGAAGGGCGGTTACGGTTTGCCTTGTTTTTGCACAAGTTTCTGATTGATTTTCTTCACTTCACTTTCAAAATATACTTCAATATTTTAATATATATTAAGTATTACGTTTTTTTTATATTGTCTTCACTATTTTAAAATTATTTTTTGTTTGTTTATTGGTTACACTACTGTTTGCATGGGATTTGCACAATAAAAATTGTTATTGCAAAAGTGTCATTGTAATAACTACACGTGATTACAACGTTATAAAGACGTTCATGTCCGACTGGACCGAATTTGTCTTTTTTAAAAAACTTTAATAATTGCCTATTACAACTGTACAAACTGGGTTGTTTTATATGCACGTTTAGGTGAATATAACCCCTGAATTACGGTAATCGGACGTCGAAAAGTTTGCTGGGGGAGCTTAATGATGAGCCGGCTTCATCAAACCTGTGACAGTGCTGCTCTGGCAGTGATAATGTGGGTTTGGAATGATTCAAAACATTTTTATTATTGTAACGAGTAACGATGCAGCACATAAAAAATGTATGGGAGTAAAAGTATTAAACTCATCGAAAATATGTACTGAAGTAAAAGTGGAAGTAGGAGAGAAAAAGAATACTCCAGTAGAGTACAGAGACAGCCTTTTAGTACTTAAGTACAGTATTGAAGTAGTTCTACTTCGTTACTATACATCTCTGGTCACATCACAGAACAAGAATCTATACTCCGTTCAACCACTCTAGGTCACCTTTCAGTTAATGACAAATTGACATTTGGGGCCAAATATCTTTTTGGTATAGCAGTGTGTTTGTTTTGATGATATCAAATATCAACAGTGTTTACCAGAAATCATTTATTGCACCTTTAATTCTACATAATTTTAGGCCTTTGAATTGACAGGTGAATTGTTTTACATTTCAGTATTAGATTTTAAGGATGTTTTAAGAGAAATAATTCTGTTTGTGTTTTGAATTGTCCAAATAAATCTGGGTTCTAACAGATAAATATCTTCCATTGATCTGCTTAACTGACTTTGCTGTGCATTACCTGAATCTGAATCAACTTTTCCTGATGAGGAAGCAAACTGACTGCCTAACCCAACACATCACACCAAAAACCACAGTTTTACACCAGAAAGTACGAGGCTGTGTTTTATTGTAAGTATAGCAACTAAAGGCTGAAGTTAAACCTTCCATCATTAATAATATATGACTCATTTTTTCAGCTCATTTGTGAACACTAAAAATTAGTCTTTGCTCTAAATTTCACAAAAATAGGAAGAATTCAAGAATGTCAAAAAGTAAATATACTGCAACTGTATTACATCAAGCATATTTACAAACAAATTAAACTTTTTAAATACATGTTTTTGATTAACGCATTAGCACAGTAAAACTGCTAATTGCAGTTTTTCGAAAGTTTTCACTCAAACTATGTTTACAGACAATTCAGGAAGACCCTAAAGAATCTAATGTCCTGTTTAAATCGGGCATTGAGCTGAAAGTGTGTCATTAAGACCCAGTGGAGATCAGGCCTCTAGTTCAGCTGCAAATGCTGTATAATACATCTGAGACTCAACTGTGTTCATTCAGTTCCCGCTTGTTCAGATTCATTCCTGACAGCAAAACAAAGAAACATCCAACATAAAGGTTGTATTAATACTGGTACTTAAGATTCTGGGCTGGAACATGCTTATCATTTATCCAACAGAGATTTTTCACTTGATTGTACAGCACATAATATAAGTCAACTATGGATTTTACTCGCAATTTCTGTTCCTCAATAAGGTAAGAAGCAGACCCATTATAAACCTAAACAAATTTGAATGAAAAGGATTGACAATAACTATACAAGCAGTAATAGAAGGTGCTTGTGTTGATAATAATGAGTAGCTGTTCTGTGCTCTTGGGTAGTTAGTGATCACACTAAATGAAAACTAAACCCAAGCCCAATTAAATCCACTTGGGCATGGTTTGGAGTGTCACACTGATCAAATAATAGGGGTCAAAAGTGCCGGATGCAGTTTAGAGTGACTAGCTTGAGTACACCCTAAGGTTAAGCATGAGAAAATGCTAACAACGACAAAGTTACGGTGACATTATGTGCTGATTGTCTTAGTTGAGTACTCACAGGTGAATTACAGATGTCTTTATTCTGTTTTTTTTCCTGGAAACTGTGTGGTTTTCAGAAATTTCAGAAAACAAGGTAGGCACATATTATAGTTAAATAATAAAAGCATGAATATAGAAGCCAAAAACAAGTGGTACTAGTACATCTACTTTCATTTTTTTACTCTATAACTTTTTTGTTACAGTTTAATATTTCTGATCATTGTAAACTGTACTGTACCCCGATATGGGTAGTGAATCCAAAAATGATGACAGCAGGCTTTGGTCAGGCCATTTTAGGGTGATTGTGGAAGTGTGATTAAAATGAGACCACACATCCAATCCACAGTAAACTTATGGAAAAAGTTTTTCATACTTTTTCCATTTTTTTCCCAACTTTTAAAGTTTAAAAAGTAAAAAAAATTACTTGTATCCCATAAGCTCATCCTCTTTGGTGAAATTAGGGTTTATTAACTACAACAAGAGAGGTACGTTGCATTCTTATCAACATGAAGGTAAGCGTTATCTTAGGTGACCTTGGCACCATCCAGCAGAGGGCGATACCATTCTGTGAGATATTAAATGAGCTCTAAAGAAAGACTACGTTCACAATTGCATGCAATCATACTTCTGTATAATACTATTTCTACAGTATGTATACTGTGCACACAAATCTCCTGCATAGAGCACCGGTAAGTCATACTGCAATAATCAAAATAGGTGATACACAACCACATCACAGTCTGCATGATCCATTCTAAGTGTGATCAAGTTAGATTGATTAAGTTCAAATCTAAATTGAAGACTCACCTCCTTAATGTAGTCCACACATAGTTCTCTGGAACTTAAATCTCTTAAGGGGTTGTTAGGCTGCATTAATTAGGTAAACCAGAACCGGGGACACCTCCCATGAGAACAGATGTGCTGGCTGTCACTAAGTCTGTCTTTCATTTCCCCAAGGTCCTGTAGCCAGCTGTGTTGGGACTGAATGGTGGCAGAGACGCGATGGGACAACCAAAGACAGATCAAGGGGACTATGATGGACTTCAATAAATGTTCCTATTAACATACTTATCAATAAAACATTAACCTTAAACTAGCTTAATTTTATATTTGTTCCCTGCTCTGTCACAGCAGTGAGATCTTAGTTGCTGCATCTGGTAACATTTCTCAGTGTTTGACATTGTCAAAATCAGACCCAACAGTTCAAGATCAACATAATTATAAAACTCTAATACCAGCACTACGTTTATATCAAGGAAAGTGACAAACTGCAGCTTTAAAGTGCAGGAGGAGAACTGTCGCTCTGTTGAGCCTGTTTTTCCCCAAAGTTTTTCTCCGTCTATATATCACTAGAGTTTTGGAGCTTACTGGGAGGTTGCTGACATTTAACTTAGCTTAGAATTCTGTAAATTGTTATTATTGATGCTAAAATAAAGAAAAATAATTAAAGTCCTTTAGCCTTTACGGTTTTATTTTTTCCTAGATTCATTCTCTTACATATGATGTTTCAGACATTTGTACTGTGTATATAATGTGTGTTTTTTAGGAAAAAAATCATAGTGGGTGTATTTCATAGTTATTGCAAATTCTTCATATTCTTGTCCAATAAGAATTACACTTAATACTTGCAATAATAGCATGTATTGTGTTGAACTTGTCTGATAATTCTTTTTAATATATCTCAGTATAATATGAAAAGCTGCTTTAAAGCAATGTAACATTGTAAAAAGCACTATATAAATAAAAATGAATAGAAATGGAATATTGTCATACATTTAATACTAATGTTATTGTCTTTATATATGACATGTTCCCAAGCGAATCATGTTTAAAAAAATCTAATCGATTTTCCATTGTGCTATGTTTTGCTGTGGTCTAGTGTTACTTACCAAGGAGAGTATCTGAACATTTTTTGAAAATTCCCCAAATTACAACTCATTATAAATGACAAATATATAAATATATTATATTGGGATAAAAAGGTTGTATTGTCATAAATGACAGCAGTAAAAGGGAGGCAATGTGTTGCTTTAAACTGTTTAGACCTGATAAAATGTATTTTATACCTAGTTCACATTTACTCACAGATGTGATTTGAATTTCTGTGATTTATAAAAAATGCTTTTGTTTGGTTGTCATACCAATAATAAATTATGCAGAGGAGACATCATTCTCAGTATGTTTCTCAGTCTCTCTGCAGAACGTACATGAAGGTGCTGTATTAACATTAATGGCATGAGCATTGTGGTTATGTTGGTATGGTGTAAGCAGTAACCATGTGCTGGTTACTCTGGTGGTTAAACCCAGTGTTGTATGCATTTTGTCTAGACACAGGTCTTGTGAATGGCCAAACGGAGCATAACAACAGTGGAGCTCCTTTTCTGATGCTTATATTCTTTTTGTCTCTCTTTTGAAGGTCACTGGATGAAGCTGTTCTCTTTCAGTCTTTTATTTAAATTGTGTGTTGGTGTGTACAACACTTACACAACCTGTACAGATCTGGATCGTATTGATATTCACATTGATATTAACAAGCCCGCTGGCATTTCTTCCTTTAACAGCTGAACTTCTGCATAAACAGAGTTTTGAGGAGGGAAGGATATGTTATAACAGTTTTGGTTGCACAGGGTATGTCATTAAGAATTAACACATTTATAACACAAAAGTAGTGGAATAAGAGGAACCATGATGTTACAAAGAGCCAAACACATTATTTTTATTATTTGTAACATTCTAAGCTGTGTTACCTTTAAAAATTGCACATTACAATCATACAGGAGTTTCAGACAGCCAGTTTGCAGAGAGACAGGTGTAGCTCAACAGATATAGAATAGTCAAGTTAATAGATATAGAATAGTCAAGAGTATAGTCAAGTTAAAGGATGGGATTGAAGCTACATGTGGCAACAAAAATATTAAATGTAAATTCAGGTCACTGGCTCTGTGTTTTTTAAAGGGCGTGTTATATGTAACCAGATGTAATTATGCCCCTGTCCTTCAGGGGCATCTGAAGGACAGACTCCGACCACGAGTTCTGGTTGTTTGAATGTACTTTAAATTTGTTAACTGGACTTATTCAGATAATAGTACACAAAACCCTGTTGTGTTTTGTGCACTTTGTGATGACCTGGACAAATGAAAACCTGCACAGACTTTGTTATTTTAATCATAAAATGTAAATGTACAGACATTTAGCTACCATTGTTGAATTGAACAGTCCATGAATTGAATTGTTTTAATGGGGGCTGTTAATGCAGAGGTGCCACTAGCAGTCAATGCACCTTGTATCACCAAACCTGAGGCAACTTCATTATGAACAGAAAGTTACTTGAAACATAAATATGAGTGTGAGTTAGTATGGTGGCTAATGATGAGTCAATATTTTAATTAGTTGAAGTTCACCACAGGTAAATAAAAAAAAAAAGGTTTTTGTCTTTTTTCTGGAAAAACATTTCTGAAAAACAAACTTGCAGATAAATTTAAAGTTTAACAATAATAGATGTTTTTATGCAGAACTGTTTATTTTCTCAGCAACTGTTAGAGAAACTAGCATTCAATGTACAACTACCTAAAACGTTCTGCAATTAAAGTAACACTTGCAACCTCTGAAATTATTCTTACAGAAATTCAGCTGATGTTTGGACAGTACTGCCTTACAGACAGAGCACAACATGGTCAATGAGTTCAGAACCAAGCATTCACCACTCAGACCCTCATCAATGCACTGTCAACACAGTGGTGACTGACACATCACAGGAATGCATGAGAAAGATGGGGGGAGATGGACAGCATAACAGTGTTTGATTAAGGGGCATCGAGCTGCTCTAACAGAGTGCGTCTTCTCTTCTCCAGCTCTCCCTCACTGAGTTCACTGCCAGATGTGTCCCATCCTCCCTTAGAGACAAAGACACATGTTTTGGTTACTGAGGGACTGGATAATGGTACAGTCAGCTCTGTGTCAGGGGTTTAGCCACCCTGAAAAATGATGTTTTAATGACCAGCTGTCAGTGTCTAATACCTCTTCTTTTGTGCTCTTTCTTTTTGGAGATTTCTGTTTGGATTCTCCGTGGGTCTTTCCTCTGGATTTGTCGTTTTCTTTATTCTTTTCTTTTTCTCGTCCTTTACGCTCTTTTTCTTCATCAGATTCTGGAGAGGCCTGTGGGATGAAGAGATGCTTCTATGATTTTATTAAACTCAGAATACACAACAATGCTGATTGGTTCCTAAATTACTGAACATTTTTGTGATGTCATTATCCACCCCATATCATCCTGGCTTAAGTGAAAATAAGCATAAGCAAACATTCCAGCTGAGACTTAAAATAAAAGCCAGCTATGTGATTATTAAAACATTCCCATTCCAAATTAATCATTCAAGCTACCAAGTGCATTTCAGCACTAATAAAAAAATGTTTCTTGTTAATTACTGTTTAGGGAAATGTGTGGACAGCCCAGAAAATTATCAGGAACTACCAATAACTGGCATTGGCTTGGCATTTCACCCAGAAGGTTTTCATTCCCTTGGCCTAGGAGAAGCTTTCATATGTAAATGAAAACTGTGAGCCAGACGAGTGCAAAACAGGGTAGTGATCAAGACGTGGTACTACACTTTGTAAGCTTATTGGTCGTTGCCATAATGTTAAATGCTCTGCATGTACTAATGTTAAACACCCTTTGTAAGTTGCTTTGGATTAAAGTTTCTGTTAAATATAAATGTTCATCGGTACATCTCCTGTGTAAATAGAATCTGATAGGAAAAGATCAGCGTTAAACCTACAAAAATTAAACTGAGATTTGTCTTAGTAAAGGAAGGGTGGAAGACCAGTACCTTGCGTGCCACAAGATGACACATCTCAGAACAGATTTAAACACCAAGTAAAAACAGCTTTTTAAGCACAACCCAAATAAAGAAAATCCCACTCTAAGGGTTTTATTAATTACATTTATTTATCCAAACTATTTGTTTCCACGCCACTTAGCATATATGTTAGCACATGCTAACATTTCTGCTTAAGATCTACCTATAGAATAAGTTACATTAAGACACATTAAACTAACATATAAAACGGTAACATATTATAGTCCCAACCACTGGCAAAATCAGGAACATGCATAAAAACATACAAAGCTGCTGACTCTGCTAAAACTGCCCTATTATCCGGACTTCAAATGCTAAGATGAAAACCTTTAAACTGAATAAACTAGTCCACAGCCCAACATTCACTATTTTAAATGTCAAGATAATTTTAAGATGTAAATCATACAAGGTCATGAGCACTACGGAAGAATGCGTGAAAGCTGAACACATAAACACAGAGATATGAGTTATGTGTTTATACGATTAAAACCTAGAATGTCAGATATTCTGACATTCTCTACGATTTTCAATCTTTGCCATCTGCAATGATTGGATATTACATCACCTTCAGCACTCCCAAGACAGCAGAGACGTGAACAGACTGATCAAAACACTTTAGCAAGTCTGTCACCAGATGGTGCCATCATCAGATGAGGGAGTGCCAACATCTTCTGTGAGCAATACACGGGAGATTGCAGTCTCTGTACAAATGTCAGTTTAAAGGCTGCTCAACCAAGAAGATAAGGTGGAAGATGAGGCTACATAATCTCAAAATTGCAGTAAGAATAAAAACCTCTAATGAAATTTGCCAAGTGCTTTGGTAGAACTAGTTAGGCAAAGCCTGAAATAACACAACGAGGGCTTTAATAAGAATGCCTTTGTTAGAAATTGTTACAGTTTAATTATGGCCATTTATGTGTAGTTATTTACAGTATGCTTTTGTTATTAAAACAATTTGCCTGCAAGTCATGAAGCCAATCTGAGGATTGTTGCACAGATCTGGGGAAGGCTAGATCTGAGATGACATCTGTCTTTTCAGAGCTCTTCTAAAGTTCAGAGCTCTTCTAAAGTTCAGAGCTCTTTGAGCTCTTCTAAAGTTTCTTTGCATATCAGAGCAAAATCCAAGCCATGAGGTCATTGTGAGAAGTGAGGCCTATAATACCTATAAAATAGGTACTGTGACAAATCATATGCTAATCAGAGCCATTTGCATTTCTGCCAACATCCACCCACCCCACTCACCCACCATCCCTCCTGTGAGCAAAGTCATCAGGTATCAACATGACAAGCACTGCATGAAAAGCCAGATATTGTTTAACGCTTTTTTGTCATAATCAACAAAACTTTACACCAAGCAGCAAATCTCTTATGTACACTGTTGATATAATGCGAGTATTCACAGCACAGTAAATGACACTTGCCTGAACAAAACTTTTCTAATGTGAGGTGCTGTTTGTTTTATGTACTCACTGATTTGTGCCGTCTTTTCTTTCCCTTTTTCTTGTGCTTCTTAGACTTCTTGTAACTTCTCTCTGTAAAGATTAACAGTAAAACACGATCAGATCTCATTAAGAGCCTCTCATTGGTGTTAAACAGAATGATGTAATCAAAATTGTTCTTGTTCAACACAGGTGTAAGAAAGTTCCTCAAAAAGAAACTCATTATCATAACATGATAACGTGGGGCGTGCCATTCTGGCAGTGTTCTGCCTGAGGGGAGGGGCAAATTTTAAATGTTTACAGTGAAATAAAATACTGCATAGTGACATTCTTGTTAAAGAAAAACACTGACCAGATTCCCCAGAGGATGAGTGCTCAGATGGAGATTTAGATGCAGAGCGTTTCTTCTTCTTTGAGTGGTACTCTTCATCCTCAGACTCCGAACCCTACCAGCCACAAAGACAGGATACAGGTCAGATGTGTGGGGTGAAGTAAATAAAGAGAATGGCAATCTGTACTTACTGATCGAGATCTTGAGCGTTTTCTGTGGTGTTTCTTGGATTTCTTGGAGTGTTTTTTAGTTTTAGAGTGATGATGTTGACACTCGTGCTGTGTAGAGAGATCAGAGATCAGACACATTATTGCAGCTGTTATTGTAGCCTGGTAAGGAGCAGTTGACCATCGTGGTCGCATCAGACTGTGCACTGGAGCACGGTTCAACCGGACTCAGACGCGGTTTGCATGTATTGTGATCGCTAACCTTGCTGAAGCAGAACAGCTTAACATCATTAAAACAACATACACCTTCTATTACTACTTGGTAAATTTGTTCATTTCATTAATTCAAGTATTAAGTATATATAGGTTTAAAACGAGTGTGCTTATCATCTTGTTAATGGGAATTGTAGCTTGCACTAGTGAGTAGAGTTATAAATGCCTTCAAGTCAACTACAGCCGTCATAAGATTTTTGTGATGTAAAATAAGATTATGATCTGAGCAGGTATTTTTTAATCCAGTCCTTAAGGTTTAATCTGTTTTAAATTCTAAGATAATCTAAACTAAACTCAGAAGTGGTTGATAATTGAACCACAATTCATTTTCAATAACATCCTATTTAAAATGAATTGGAACGATATGGTACGGAATCCTTCTATTAGTATCTGCTACTGCTACTGTATTACACACTAACTTATATAATCACTAACAGTGATGAAGAAATCACACTGTGTAATTGATCTCTTTGTGAATCTTCAAATATTGCAAAAGATTGTGACAGATCATGAGCATGGACAACAGTATTTTAAATATGTATCTAAATATGTATATACTTTTTAAATAAACATCTATATCCAGTAATTTGAGGGAAAAATGAATTGCCTTCTGAATGTTTTAAACCTGAAAGTTTTATAGCCATTGCCCTCACAGTCTTGTGTTTAGTCTGGAGGCCTGTACATAACGCATACCTCTAAAACATGCATGAAGTCTTTAAATATCCTCTTTCTCTCTGACTCCAGTGTGATGTCCTCAAATGCAGGTTCTTTCAGGAATCGCTCTCGTACCTGCCAAACATACAGACACAACCATGTAACAGAGTATCTGAAGAGACTAACAAGAACATACTATTAAAACCTATTAAAAGAGGAAGGGAAATTATGTCATGATTAGTGGTTGTTGTTGTTATTGTAACAGAGTGTAACAGAGTGTCTTACTTCCTCCCATGTGGCCTCTGGCTCCAGAGGGGGTGTGGCCTGTTTCAGCATGCTCTTAAATGCTGCCTCCTTCCTCTTCATCTTCCTTGCCTCCTCTTTCTCTCTCTCTCTCTCACGTGCTTCTGCCTTCTCCAATAACTATCACATGCAAATAAGAGGGATAATGTTTAAAGGTGACCTAGAGTGGTCGAACAGAGTATAGATTCTTGTTCTGTGATGTGACATAGAGAAAATAGTACTTCGGTTAAGTCTGTAATGCCCCAGAATCTTTCTGAAAACCTCTTTAAAAAAAAAACAATTTTATGACGGGGCTATTAAATGGGTGAATTTGAGCGTTCTGCACAAATTTTGCACCGCTGGAGGGGCTCTGACAACCTTATAATGATATGCGGAGCGCTGCATGGTGATTGGCTGCCTTCATTGCCACACGAAAGGATAATTATGTGGCTCGTCATCTGGCTTCTGAACACATGCGGAACCATTTACTGACCCGAACACACGGACCGACAGCTACTGTATGGCGCAGACCCAGCCTTATATTTTTGCACATCTGCCCCGTTCGAAATGAAAACAGAACTATGTCAAATAGATTTGAGCCACAGTGTAAAGTCAAGAATTAATATTAGCATGACAGCATAACTGGACCAAAGGTTTATTATTATTGAATGCTGTGCATTCGCCTGAACCATTCAGTCACTGCCATAATGAATAACACTCAACGAGAACATAAACGTATAACAATATACAAACATATATATCTTTATACTTACTATATTTATTTTAACATATACCATGGCCGTTTGTTACTCAGAGAAAGGGACAGGTAGACCCAAGGTGACCATTGACTAGCAGTGTGTAATGATACTAGATCCACATTTGTTTGAACAAAACAGAATAAAGAGAGTAAGAAAGTACATCTTTGCAATAACAAATTTTATTAGTTAAGCAAATCAGGCAGACATCATTTTGAATCATACCCAGAACAAATGTATTAAAATGTACTAAATACCATTCTCCTTGTGGTCTCCTTGTCTTGCAGGCAATGCAGATTTTCATCTTCATCTTAACATATTCATCGTCCTCTTCAAATTCAAGATGAAGTCTTTTTGCTGGCCGTGACTTTATTGGTGTTGAACTAAATGGAAGTGAAGCTGATCTGAATGTATATTGAATATAAATATGAATACAAAAGTGAGTGTTAATTCATTCTAAACAGAATACAATTATGTAATTGATTGACAAAGAGGTTAACAGTGAAGATTATCTTGAAGTATTAAACACATAAATAACATAAAATAATCCAAATAATATAAACATATAATATAAACTTATAATATAACTAATATAAACATCTTTACAGTAAACTCGATTACAATCACAAGGCTATTTTCATGTAGAACAGTGGGACACTAAATTAACTCTGTTTCAGTACTGTGGTCCAAAAGTGTTGTTCCCCTAGACTGGGTTTCCTGAAGATACGTCCGACCGCCTCTCTTGTATCCTGGGGAAGAAAGCGGGACGTATCAACACTGAAATAAATATGATAAGTTACTCTCGTGTTTCATATTATTATCTGTGCTAAGCGCTAAGTCTATGGTTGTTGCTAACGCTTGTTTACATTGCCAACGCTAGCCGTACACACATCAGAATGAATATGTTCTCATTTTAACTATTAAAAACAACAATCTAATATAACGATGTAATACTTACAGCTTGTGATGATTGCTGATCTTGTTGTGGAGCATCAGACGCTAAGAGACGCGGCAGGTTTGTAAAACTGTCCGATGTAAAAAAGTAATAATCTGTGGCTAAATGTCTTGGGATCCGGTTAAAATAAACCATAGCCGTGCATCATAGCCATTTCTTTCGTCGGGAGGCGATGAAAGGTTTGAACACTGCTTGTACAGCCGGGGAGAGCTGCTCACCTATGAACGCGAGTCGCCATTTTGTTTTGGACTTCACAACAGCGCTGCCGCTGAACATTAGCGGGGGCAGGACCGTTTGGGGGTGGTCGGGTCTATGTAAACTATGTTTTCTGTTGTTTCATTTTCGTGAGGAGGGGGTGAGTGAGAGGCTTATTGCGCAATAAGCCCCAGCATTCCAGCCTGAGCAGTTTTCGGACATTCATTTTTAAAACATAAATTTAAATGTTTTTGAGTTGTTTAGAATGTCTGGAACTTTTCCTATGTTCTTTTAGGCGAGTACACTGCCATTTACCATCAAGACTAGAACAAGTTTGATTTTAACTTTTATTTTTTAAGTTTAATATTGTTGCAATTATCAATAGCTGCTTAATGATGCCACCTGCTGTCTAAAGCAGGTTAGAAGCGCTACTATGATTTAAATGCTATGTACAGAACTAAAGGCATAATAAAAAATAATATATTTTCAGGGCAGTTAAAATCAAAGCTTACACTGTTGAAGGCCAGTTTAATGTTTCCTGCGTCCAGTGTGGTGGCACGTTTATCAGAGCTGATCACTGAGCCAAACTCCTCAAAGCCTGTGTTGATCTCCACCAGAAAGCTTTTATCCTGAACATATGCAAGCACGCACACACACACACACAAATGCGAACACACACATGATCAAGAGCTTCAGCACAAATCTTCTCAATATCAACAATCTAAACACTTGTATTCACGCACCTTTAGAATGTCTTTAATTATTCTTTTTTCATCATGGTAACGAGCTTTCAAATCCTCCACATAAAATTTGAACAAATCCAAGGGGGTGGAGCCTAAAAGATAAACTAAGGTATTAGTAATGCACCAAAAGGCAACATTTTACATACATTGGGGAAAAACAGGTCAGTGCAAGAGAATTAAATACTATACGCAATACAAAACATTATAACTTAGAATCCATGGACTTTCATTTTGGGATCATGTATACCATTATGTAATTAATTACACTGATAATTATAATCAATAATCTTTTCACATTTTCTGATCACAATTGAGCAGCATACCCATGCAAAACTTAGCAGCTTGATGCTAGGGTGTTATGCTGGCTGATAATGGGTTTGGAGAGTTTAGTTCATTGCTATTCACCTTCTAAGAAGTTCTAATGGTTGCTAGGGTAATCTGTATGTCTACCAATCAAAAGACTCTCTATGATATTCCGTTATGATGTCAATAGATGTAGCTAGGGTCCTTCTAATTAATGTAACTCTATAGGACTGTTTAGCCTAGTATTATCTATCAGGCCAATATTGTAAAGTTGGAAAAGTAATTACTTAAAAATTAGGACAAGGCTCTTTTACATGTATTATATATCAACATCAAAGGCTGTCGGTGTGCATAAGTGAGAAGTGGGAGACCTGGCTGGCCTAGCATGTTGTTGAAGCGGATATCAGCACTGACGGTCGGGTACATCTCCATCCAGGCAGACATTGAGTGCAGCTGCCCGTGATCATGAAGCTCATCCAGAAATGTCTGCAACACACAAATATCTTGTCAAAACACTAAACGGAACTTCCATAGATGCTGTGCACTCTCCATTTTCCTTTACTCGTAAATAATTAGAGTAATAAACTAATATCAAAATATATTTTCTGTAACCTGGAGTTTGCACTCAAATCTTAGTAAAATCTTTTGCCATTATTTAGGTCACTTTTCATATAAATTGAGAAACGTCAGTTTATATACACAAATGTAACATCATTTGGTAGAAAATCTAACTGCAAGCAGCAATAACAGGCTTAAGCTTTATGGTGGCGATGCCACCTAGTGCTTCTCAGAAAACATTGCATGTCACATACTGTCACATGCAATTAATTCCAAAAATAATTGAGGACAGTCACCGGAAGTCTGTTTTAGGTAATTCTGGTGTAGGTGTCACACCTCCTGCTGCCAGTACATCTACGAGTATGTGAAAATTCAGATCCCGAAAATGTCAGAAAATTCACATACTATTCAAGTATAAAGTGATTTGGCTAAATGCAAGTTGAATATTTTAAAGTTTCTTTGTGACACACTTCCTGTTGCCAGCTGGTGGCACTATGATATGAGAGCTGTGATAATTCCTCCACACATGCAGTGACCAGCAGCATCTCATCTGTCATCACAACCTTCAGTTGATTCAGCATCAAGTTCCAGTTCATCAAGTGAAGAGCTCTTAATATTAGCAGGGGTGGGATATGTGAAAGTGGATGAAACAGGACTAAGTCCTGTGCTGTGTGTGTTCCATCACCTGGAAGGCTTCTCTGTTCTTGCGCTGTCTGCGTCTCTCTCTCAGTAAACCTTTTTGCTTCTCATCTTCCTCCTCTTTCTCAAGAGCACGAATGTGTTCCTCAAAACAGATCAGGGCATCTTCTTTATCCATGTCTAACACACACACACAAAGGGGAAGATAAAAACTTGTACTATATCAAACAGTCAGATTCACTCACACGTGGGTTAAAAGCATGATCATCAGGGCACCACAGTCCCATGTTTGTGTGTTCGTACTTTGTAGCTCCTCATCCTCAGCAAATGTGGGGTTGTCCAGTAGGTACTGCTGAGCTTCAGACCAGGTGGTTCTGTATGTGACATTGGCCATATTGTCTAAAATGTTCTTAAGTGCCTCCCAGTTCCTTTTTCTCAGCTGCTTGGCTTGCTCCTGAAGAAGGCATTATGGATCAAGGGTCAAAAATGAGTATACATGAATTATCATTTTAATTATATTAATATATATTATGGTGCCCTACAGTTGGCCAAAAATGTTGTTTATTTTGGAATTTAAAAGACAAGCACAAGCATTATTCCAAAACAAGTCAACTTTAATTACACTTAACTGTATGTTTATAAAATACTGAAACTACATAAAAGATGTGATAATATTAATGTAAATATGCATGTAATGACCATCTGGAGTCAAACCTTTTCTTTCTTGGCCAGATAAAAAAGCACATCCTCATAGATCTCCAGCCTGTCTCTCTCTGGAACACATGACCACACCTCTTGATCCGCAAACATCTGCTCCGCTTTCCTGTACACACAAATTCAAAGACACAATGACTTTATAAGGTCTGAGAACTGTTTAACTGAAACGTGATTAAATATATAATCCTAAAGTCAGAATACAAACACTGCTGCAGTTCTCAAATCAGTCAGGAGAGGGCAGTGATATTACAGTGGATTCGTACCAGGTAATTGAATTTATTAAAAAGACAATACATCACAAAACAATAGCTTATTTAACAATATTTAAAACCTGATAACAGGTGTGATTTACACCAATAACTATACAATTCAACTTAGTGACGACATTAAAACCTCCCTACATGATGCCATGACAATGCTGATGTGAATTTAGTCGCCTTAATAACCACTCTAAATCAATCACAGATCAACCAGTCATTAACCTGCTTTACAGCCATCCTACACTTTCTAAAGAAATGTTAACTCATTTCACGCCCTATCATGCTATGGGGTTGTGGGTGGACATTGTTAGTGCTGCTTGATGACCCAACTCAAAAGATCTTGAGATATATGATAAGTTGTAGCTTTAACTGTAACTGCTCAACAAACCATAACATTTTAAATAAAGCATTTATGTTCATAGCACAAACAGTGCAAAAAAGTTTTTTAATTCAAATGCTTTTTTAACAGGCCTAGATGCAAAAATACATTTTTTAAATACAGGATGACACATTTTGAGTCTATTTCCAAGTTTTCTTAAAGCAGTGAGAAAAATTTAGTATGGTTGTGGTGTCATGGAAACAGTCCACGCACTTGTATCTTGTGGTTGAGGTCATCTTCTCATGGTTCTCAAGAAAGCGCTGGAAGGTCTCTTTAGACTCCTTGTACTTGATTCTGGCTTCTTCTTTCTCCTCTTTCTCTGTCTGGACTTTATAAGCGTTAAATGCCTGTTTCTTTTCACTCAGCTTGGGCAAAGCACTGCAGACACAGACACACAGAGGAGGTGGTGAGAGCAGATTGTCAGAGACACGTTTAACTGCAGGAATTAGATGCTATTAAATGCTGTAAAATGCCATGCAGTATATAAATACCTGTAACGAGGGTCATTAATTATGAGCTTCATCGCCTGCTCCCATGATGCATTGGACGAGACCCCCTACAGTTACATGAAGAAACAGAAAGAGTGACAGTTAGTTTTTCCTCAAACAATGACACTTATCTCCAAAAAATTTTCACACTGAACATCTGCACAATACTGAAGAAAACCAGACTAAAGCCAAGTAAGCTAGAATGATATCAACTATATGATACTACAGTCTCATTAATACACAGACCCTCCCTCTTAGACTATCATACACATCAACAGAGATGCTTTCACGTGTATAACACCTTTAAGGTGCTGTCACCCCTATAAATATGGGCAGCAACCAGATATCACATCACAACCGGATTTGTTATACACATTATAGATTCTGACGTGGTTAAACTGTTATTCCTGATAATATTATTATAATCTGTTAAATTTGATTTGTTATAATCAGTCCTCAGTGTACTTTAACCACATAACGATGGTTGTTACATTTTCAAATAAATGCATTTTAATCCCTATGTAAAGGAATAACACAGTGGAACCATTCTTGTGATGAGCATTCATTAAAAAAACCTTTTGCATTACACCTTTGTACAATTGTGTTTATCAGTTTAAACTTGCCACCTCATCAAGTCCATTTATCACTTCACTTCATAATTAAGTAATTCTAACCTACAAGTAGGAACCTCCCAGGAAAACTTCAAATTCTCAAATTTAATGAATAAGTAAATCCATAAATGTATTTTCTGTGAGCATCAAATTTTCTGTGAGGTTAAATTTATTTCATTTGTAAAGATATTTTGGTTGTTTTCTTAAGTGATTGAAAGAAGTGAAAGAAGTGTGTGAAAGAGAGACAGAGAGAGATCCAGGAAAGGCTGTGAAGCGTGTGATTCCACTGTCTTCTGTTTCACTCACTCCAGTCTAATCACACACACCAATTAAACAGCCACAGTTCTCACAGGAGCACTTTGTGTGCCAAATGAAAGCACTAAATTTAGAAAGACCCTGCTGGAATAGCAACACCTCCCTCCACCAGTGTGAGAGAGACACAATCCAAAAGAGACAGTGAGAGATTGATTCACCTTTTCTTTCAGGAGCTCTTTAAAGGCCTGTTTCGCTTCCTCTTTTGTGTTCCACTTGTAAACTTTCTTCACCAGCTTGGGTCTCTCCTCCTTAGAAGTGTCATTACTGTAAAAATACATTTTAAACAATTCCTGAAAATTGTTTAAATTGCTCATTTGTAATTTAAACTTTAAAAATTCTAAATTTGTTTGTTAAATGGTACTGAATTTGCATTTGCTAGCCAAGTAGCATTTGTCTGTCCAGTGTTCTTACTTGCATTATACACAGTTTAAAAACAAATTTACAGAAATCATGCTGTAGTGCATAAATGCTTTCAGGTACATTTAAGAACATGGTTTAATGCTGCTTAGGTGACCTATCCATTTACACTGTAATTATGGATACATAAATATTAAATTGCAGAAAATAAATGAATTCTATGAATGACAAAACCAATGCAGCATCAGAACTGTTCCTGACAGTAAAGTGAAACTGCATATTTAGTTTATTAACATGTCATTCCTTCCCTGTTATACAAACTCAAGAACTCACAGCTCAAACTTGAAATGTTTAAAAAGGGGATAAAAACAAAATAAACTTGAATGAGATGTCTACATCATTATATCCAACATTTCAGAGATCAGTGAACGTCAAGCTTACTGAATAATACTTATGCCAGTATCAAAGATCTAGTATGTACAAAAGGGGGTCTGTGAGGGTTTGTAAGGTATGTTGTTTAGGTGCAGAGACGTGTTGTTCTTGTTCCATTACCTGGGTTGTGTCTCTATGCTGGCCGTTTCCTCAGTGGAGTTGACACTGACATCACTGGTAACCTCAGCAGTCTGCGCAGGCACGTGAGACGGTTGCTCCTCTGTGGTGCCCGTCACCATGGTAGCCTCTTTCTCAGCAACTGGAGCCATGGTAACAGAAGACTTGGTCTGAGACGTAAGAGTAGGGGTGGTGCCAGGAGCCACAATGTCAGCAACCCTGACACAAACACATACACACATACACAAAATCAACATGACTGGATCTTTAAATAAAAAAGTGACAAACACACATACACAAAATCAACATGACTGGATCTTTAAAAAAAAAAAGTGACAAACACACATACACAAAATCAACATGACTGGATCTTTAAAAAAAAGTGTACAGAAATATTTTGTGTGTATGAAACCAGTATATACATTTCAAATAACTTTAACACAGAAGAATACTTAAAATCACATTTTGAGTGTAACAGCTGGTAACCAGATGCAGTGCTTAGGGAAATAGTTAGGAAATTTAGGGCATGCTTTAAACCTGTAAAAATGTCGGCCCCCAACTGCTTTTCTGTTCCATATTGTACCACATCAGTATTACAAATCAATGAGATCAACTATGATAATGTGATCATGGAAATAAACATCTGGTGTATTAATATTTTAAAGAGAAACATGACTCACCCATTCTCCTCTGCTTTTATCATCGCTGAAGAAAAATGAGAAGAAAAGATTAGTAAACATTGATCTCACATGACATTGAGATCATTTCTAAAGCATAATCCTAAAAGTGATTAGTATTAAATTTTCATGCACTGACCCTCTAGATCCTCCAGTTCTTTGGGTTTAGTCCAGCGGGACTCTTTAGTCTGTGAGTTGTAGTAGTACGGCTTTCCTGTATCAGATTTATACTCCTTCCAGGGGCACTTGGACAACATTTGCTGCAAAACATGAATGTCCCTCGAGTGATGTCACTTGATATGACCCAACAGGCCAAATTATAAATAATTATTAATTATAGTAACTTATTTCAAATCAGAAGTATTTGCTCAATACAAGTTCATTTTGAACTGTCAAAAAGTACATACAGGTGCATCTCAAAAAATTGTAAATTGTGCGGGAAGGTATATAATACATGAAACTTGTGTATTATTTGGTTCTAAAAAAAAATTGTGAATTGTTGGCCTATTGGAAAGTATGGCCATTAATTTGTACTCAGTACTTGGTAGGGGCTCTTTTTGCTTTAATTATTGCCTCAATTCAGGGTGGCATGGAGGTGATCAGTCTGTGGCACTGCTAAGATGGTATAGAAGCCCAGGTTTCTTTTACTGTGGTTCATCTTCAGTTCATCTGTATTTTTTTGGTCTTATGTTTCTCATTTTCCTCTTGACAATACCCCATAGATTCTCTATAGGATTCGGCCTGGTAAGTTTGCTAGCCAGTCAGATCAACACCATGGTCATTAAACCAACGTTTGGTGCTTTTGGCAGTGTGAACAGGTGCCAAATCCTGCTGGAAAATGAATCATGAATGTTTTGGCTGTAAAATGTCTTGGTAAACAGGTCCATTGTTTAAAAAAAAAACGTGGACCAACACCAGATGACATTGCACCTCAAATCATCACAAACTGTGAAAACTTAACACTGGACTTTGGTTTCCAAATAAAAAACAAAATTTGCTCTCATCTGAAAAAAGTACTTTGGACCACTGGGCAACAGTCTAGTTCTTTTCCTTAGCCCAGGTAAGGTGCCTCTAACATTGTATGTTGTTTAGGAGTAGCTTAACAACAAGAACACAGCAACTAAAGCCAAATTCCCTGACACATCTGTGTTTGTGGTGGGTCTTCATGTCTTGACCCCAGCCTCAATCAATTCCTTGTGAAGTTCACCCAAATTCTTGAACCAATTTTGCTTTACAAAGACTTCAAGGCTGTGGCTCTCACGGTTGCTTATGCATAACTTTCTTCCACCCTTTCTCCTTCCACTCTGTTCATATGCTTGGATACAGCATACAGCCAGCATCTTTGGCAATGACTGTTTGTGGTTTACCCTCCTTATGAAGGGTGTCAATGATTGTGTTCTGGATTGTCAGTGTCAATGACTGTCAGATCAGCAGTCCCCCCTATGATTGTGTAGCCTAGTGGACCAAACTGATCTAAACTATTTTGAAGGCTCAGTAAACCATTGCAGGTGTTTTGAGTTGATTAGCTGATGTCACCGTATTCTGATTTGTTGAAATTGTGAAATGGTGGGGTTTTTGGTCCAATTGTAAAATAGGGGCAGTTGTGGTCTACTGGTTAAGAACTCTGGCTTGTAATCAGTAGGTTGCTGGTCACTTTCACTTTTGTCAAATGTAAGCCAAAATCATCAAAACTTAAACTACTTCAGCCTGTGTGCACTGAATTTATATAATGAAAATTGAATTTCTGAATAAATTAACTAAGATACATGGTTTCTTAGTTAATTCTGGTACATTCTGAAACAGAAACTGAAATATTAAAACAAAATGTTAAACAAAACTTCAATGAAACTAAAACTAAAAATCTAAAATAAAATTTAAAGCACCAAATAACTAAAAATTCTAACAATCAAGCAGAAAAAGTATGAAAAGTAGATGGTAATTGTGGCACATTAAACTGACAAAAGCAGCTTTGTGTGTGTTAAAGAATATGGCCATTATTTAAAGCATGACCTCCTGACTGAATTGGGAATGAACAGTAATTGGTAGATGATGTGTGTAAGCAAAACGGCTTTGTAAGCATTTCTTTACCTCTGCAGGTGATTTGAGCTCATCAGGTTTCTCCCAGGTGGATTGTTTAGTTTCTGTGTTGTAGTAATATGTTTTTCCATCCAGTGATTTGTGCTCTGTCCACACTGACTTCTGTAGGACAAAATATGAAACTTCACTCATCAGTTTTTTACGAACACCAGCCACACCCTGCAGTTACAAGAATAACACTTTTATTTTTTAATTTTGTAATTTTTTTAAGTTTTAAAACAACAATTCTTTAAGTTATCACCAGTCACTTGTACTAAAACGTACAGTTGTACAGTTCTGAATCGAGACATAACACTTCTTACCAGATCGCTTCTATGAAATATATTCAAAAAATTTTAAATTTGACTAGTAAAGTAAGTACTCACTGCTGTTTTTTACTCTAGAGCATTATCCAAGTCAGTACTATTTGACTAAAATAATAACTCTAAAAGGGATTTAGACATTTAACCCACACTTGACTCAATAATATATATGTAACTAATTTTTGAGAAAGTGGCAGAAAGCTCACAAGGTTTCAAATATACTGCTTAAAGTTAAGAAGAAGCATAAACACACACTGCACACAGTCTATAGTGATGTGAACTACACATACTTTGCTGGGACAGTGAGGGGATGAACACCAGCTGCACAGATGTCATTGAAATAATGTCTGAGAAAAGCTCTCGCATCATTTGTCTGCAAATTGTTTCATATTTCTTTCATATAAATTCAAGTGTTAAATTTATATTATGAAGCATCTAAGCTTCTGGGCCACCTTTCCATTTTACAGTAATACGTTGTTAGGGCCACAGATTAATATTTGACACACAAATGATTTCTTGATTATTACCTTTTTTGGCTGTTCATCAGGTGAAGACTCAGTTGATGTGGTGCTCTGGGAGGAAACCAATCATTTAATTTAGGATAAAATAATTCTGACTTAACTATTGTCAACACAATTTTACACAACCTATCATTTAACCTGTAGGTTCTTTTTAATTATTTTAAAAATAATTACCCTAACCCTAACACAAATAACAATAATATTGAAAGGTTTTGTTCTTACTGTAGTTCCAGGAGCAGCTGGAGCTGAAAGTGTAAAACACTGATTACATTCAGAAATAAATCCACAGCTGAAATATGACTTAACATTATTCATCTCTTACCTGCAGATTCTACTGGACTCACACCAGGCTAAAACACACAAAGAGGGTTTTACACAAAAACAATGAATTAACACATTAAATAAGCATGTTGGTTTATGTGTAAAGTTATCTTATTTTTAATTCTAAGCTTTGTTGTACATAAAAGCCCAGCCTGTTATTTACTAGGATTAAATTAGTCTATGATTTGATCTAAAGATATCAAAGGTAACTTCATTAGAAGCATCTGCAGAAAGAAAAGACGGGTTTGATTGACAGCTCCTGTAGTGTTACCTGCTTTTTGCATCTGATGATTTAATTTGCAGTTCAAAGCTGAAGGCAATCATTGCTGATGCTATCAATATTTAATATGGCCAACAAACAACAGGCTGTTTAATGCTAAATATAGTTAATTAAATGAAAACAGAGCTCATTTAACAGAGCTGCAAAGAAGTTTACAGCAAAACAATAGGTTTACAGTAAAGGCAAAATAGACAAACTGGCGTAAATCAATGAAGGTTTTAAACAACTAAACTTACCTGAATTATCCAGTAAAGAACAAGTTTGAAACAAAGTTATCAGTTATTTACATTATGTTGGACTGATTTGTTGGATTCTGTATTTTCATCCCACTTATACCTCTGTGAGGAAAAAATACATCAACTACTCCTATAGTCCAGTAAAGTTCACTTTTGGGATGACAGCGAAAGTCCATTTTTGTTAAATGCACTTTACATCCCATATAGTAGAATTAAAGTTTGAATTTTCGCTTCATAAAAGACTGTGTGTATTGGGACTCCCAGACCTAATGGGACCCCTTACTTAAATATTAAAAGTTTAATTTAAAAAAAAAACTGCAAATTTAATTTAAACACTAACCAAACAAAAACACATGAAGAGACCAACTGTAAATACACCCTCACGGGTAAAACTAACGGTTTAGGTTTTTACCCATGATTTGTTGATCAGTGTTTAAAATGCAACAACTAAAACTAAAATAATTTAATCCTTGTTGGTACAACCCACCCTTGGTTTAAATAAATAGTTTCGGAGGACTCTTGTTTCAAAGGTTTGCTTTAAAACAATGTGGAAAATTGCAATGTGGCAATTTCTTTCTCGCTACTATTGCTAATGTCACCTAGATAAGTGCTATAATAAAATGGTGTTGGTTCTAAATTAGTACATTTTCCCATTTTGCTGTCTGTTCTTACACTTTCTCTGACACTGTTGACAGTGTGTGTCTATATTTAAAAAGCACTGATGAAATACAGAATAATATAAAGGCTAGTTTACCGGTCCAGTGGGTTGTACTGACGCAGCTGGTATACGAGGGGGCATCATCATGCCTGGCAACACCGGTGGCATCATGGCAGGCATCTAAGAAAAGTTTCATGAAAAATGCATGTGAGCTGCTCATTTTCCTCCTGTGTTGCACAGGGGGAGAGCTGTGGGATTTATACACACTGTGAGCTGAGGTGTGCTAAGGTACAGTTTGTGCTCCGCTGTTATAGCCTAATTCTGCCTAATATTCACGCCTGTCATTTCATCACACAAACTGGTGGAACACCAATACGTCAATAAATATCAATTTTCTTAAGTCTAGTAACTTTAGACAAATGCACTGCAATCATCCCCTTTTGATCACACCAAAATTATATTACTCAAGCTTGTGTAAGTGCTTCTTTAAGGCCACACCAGATTCTTTTAGATACATTTATAATACATAAAAGATACATTTATAATAAACTATAACTTTTTTTATTACTATAAAAAGACAGCTTTGGGCTAAAAATGTTAAAGCTGCAATCCATAACATTTTTGGATAAAAAAAAGTAGTAGACAACAGGTCAGTGAGTTTATCCATTCCCAGATCAGAGGCTTCTTACCTTGAGATGCACTGGTACGTTTTTAATAATAATTTATATTTTGAGCTATTGGGTAATAAATACAACAAATAAATACAATAGTACAAACATAAATAAACTAAATAAAGTGTGTCTAAGGTTTTTCAGGTTGGTCTAACATTAGTTTTCAAGTAATCAAATGTAAAATAACACTGCATAGTCTCTACTGTGTCAAGAGGAGCGAGGGTTTTCGTTTTCGTCTTTGTTGTTTGATTAACATTAAAAGACTGTATCAGGTTTATCAGACTGTTGTCACTTTAAGACAGAATTCAGAGATCCAATATAATACTGTCACACATGCATTTTACCATTTACATTCACTTAAAATTTGGCAAAGCTCAAAAACACATGCAAATGATAAACTTTCATGATGATGCTGTCAGCTGTCATTCATTCATCGACTCTGGTCCTTATCTGTGAGCACTGATAAAGTTACCTAAAGCTTTATGTTTCAAACAGACATGCCAATCGAGATAAGTTATGGATTGCTTAGCAAAAAAAAAAACTAATTACAGGTCGACCATACTGCAAAATAAAAAATGAAAATAAATATATTTCTATATATTATACATTCTTATATAATTGATTTTAAAACTATTTGTGTATACATATTTACAAAAACTGAACACACAGGATCATGTTTAATACTATATTATAAATACATTTCAATTATTAGTTGCATTTGACCTGGAGGTGAAGAATTTTTTTGTAAAATTCACACTATAACCTATCCTCACATGCTGTAATGCACAACTTAGGGAAAGAATTATAGCAATATAAAGAAAATTACTGGTGAATATATATGATTATACTGGAAATCTTAAAAGATCTGCTAAATATCCATTCACAAACTTTTTGAATTTCTTCAAAATGAAATCTGATTGCCAGAAATGGTGTTTTCTGTTGTCTTCAGCTCCTACCTGTCCCATTGGAGGCGCTCCCATAGGGGGTATCATAGGCGGCATTATTCCCGGGGGCATAGGGGCCATACTGGGCGGCCTTTGACCCATAGGTGGCATTCCCATTGGAGGGAAGTGAGGTGGGATTCCTGGTGGTCCCATCTTTGGAAAACACAAGCATATTTAAAATGTAAGTAACTGTACAAAACTAAGCAGCCGCATACAGAGATGACTTTACAAGAATGGCTTTCCAACACCAACTTACAAAGGGCGGGATTCCTGAAGGTGGAACACCAGGAAAAGGTGGTGCTTGATTGGGGCCACTATTAGCATCAGTCGAGGACTGTTATGAACAAGAGAGTTCATTACAGTATCTACAGTATCTATCTGATGAAGATTCTGCACATCACTGATCTAAGGTGTGATCTTGTATGAATGTATTTGAAGTTGGTTTTACTGTCAAGTACAATCTGACAGTTGACAAATACAAATGTTAATGCATGTATAACACACATATATACACACACACATACATGAAAGTGACATGTATTTGTCAGTTACGGTTACTCATAACCAAAATGTGACCTCTGCATTTAACCCATCACTAATGAGGAGTGAACGCACACACACCCAAAGCAGAGAACAGCTATCCCTGCACCGCCCAGGAAGTGCCTTGCTCAGGAGCACGTCAGTTGGTACCTGCTGGTGCTGGAATTGAACCAGCAACTTACTGATTACAAGTCTGACTCCTTAACCAGTAAACCACAACACTAACTTTAGTCCTTATCCTACTACTATCTATAAGACATTTCTTATAATACTGTACTGATGAACCAATGACATTTTAAATATGAATAAGAATACTTCAATAAACATAAAAAACTGACACATTTATTAGGCTTTGCAGACGACCAATAGTGAACATCATATAAATATATGTCGTATAAATATATCGTATAAATATATGTCCACCGAGTAATAAAGAATCGAACAACTAACTATCAATCAGAAGCACCAAAAGATTATAATTCAGGAATTGCCACTTGCTTTGAAACACTTAATTAGTTTACCACACAACTCAATTCACTACAGGCGTCACATAGGTAGACATGCACCACACATTCAGAGCTTTTTAGGCACGTCTTAATGAAACATAAAGAACAGACGTAAACTCTCATTCAAACACATTAGCTTTAGCATTAGCATCGCATTAGCTCACTTGCTAACTAGGTTTTATTTGAGCTATAATGCATTAATGATACACTTTCGCTGCCGTTTACACCAACAATAACATTTATCACAAATGCTGTGTGTAGGCTCTAGATATTACACTTAATGTGTATACGCTACTAAACTGTGTGGTTTGTTACACTTACCATGATGAGAAAACATGCAGCAACCCTATGAGACAAAAATCTGAGCTCTGATTGGCTACTGCGCGCCCAGAAACCAGGGGTGTTTAAGCGCAACAGCGTCGCGCACAAATAAACGCATCCCCAATGTCGACGGAGGCCTATTTTTGTTTATTGTATGTTTGTTTAATATTTTGCAATTACCGCCTGTGTCGATAGCTCGTTCACAATAGGTTTACCACATATGGAGAGCTGGTTTATATGACCTACAATAGTCTATTGTTTAAAATATGTATGTTTTAAGCGTTTCTTCTTTATGGCTCAGTTCAAGTTAAACTGAAAGAGTAAAATAATAAATAATACGGGGTCTGTACATCCTTATATCCTATCCATCCTTATATGCTAATTTACTGTTTTGACACATTTAATCCTTCATATTGTCAGACAGTATACATTGTCAAATACCTATAATGACCATGATAATTGAAGATGTATCTGGCCTTTTAATACCTAAGCCTAAATTAATTTATTACTGCACACAAACATCACGGATCAATATTAGAACCACTGTTTATGTACCGTTCTAGGCCTTTATGTAGCTCATTTATTGATTTAAGCTTACTAGAATAAATCTTAAATCTATGAGTGAGTCAAGATTGAATATTTCAAGGTGCATCAAGCAGAGGATGAAATCAATGCAGCTAACAAACTGTTTCTAACTCCTGGCAGGTAATCATGGAACGCTGGCTTCTCAACACCGCTGTCATTCTTTACTGGCTGCTTGTTCTTGTACACTGTGACATTTATTTTCTTGGGCCCAGGGCCTATTATTTTTTCCTGTAGTTGACTGGAATTAAAGGTTCACCAATAACAATGTAGCTAATGTGTGCCTTCTGACAGTTTATTGTAGGTTAAATCTTTAACTCTGCTATGTATATACTCTGCATAGCATATTGTTTATCTCAAATCATATTTTCTCTTTTTTATAGTATATACATCAAATTGTTCACATTTAGGTATATTTGCTTGCTGTTCTAAACATCATTAAAATATCAAACAACTATTCCTGTCATAGCAAACAGCCGCCATAACAGTTTTCTTGGAAGGGAAAAAAATGTGTCATCACACTTCACAGACATCACTACGAGTCAGGACACAAGCATCATTTAGGAGACAATTTTGATTAAATTGGGTATCATCACTGACTTGTTTGGACGTAATTCTGGCTTCAAAGCCATCGGAAAACTGTCTGGGTGGGTGTAGAGCACCTGGCTGTCCTTTGTAAGGCTTATCACTGCTGTGTCTGTGATGCCAGCTGCTCCGGACATCTGCAGCACAAACAGGATCTAAGACTCATTAGAACAGGGTCATACACACTCAGCACACTCCATTAACATGCTGACTGCCCCAGAGGTCACTATTTCACTTCATTTATCAGACTCAAATTCTCAGAAGTGAAGTGACTTATCTGAACCCCCACATTATTGTCTTCAGTAAGCAACAGTAAACAGGTGAATGTCTAATCCTCAGACAATGACAAAGTGAACAGACATTGTGAAATGGTTGTTCTAAAACTTAAATGTGTGCGCCACAGAGTTGTGCATGGCAAAATCACATTAACACATATGCACGCCCTAACACAAAAGCACTGATGTCTGAGCCTCTAACTGTAATGAGATACATTTTTACAGTCTATCTAAAATTAACCATAATTAACTCATCAGGCTTTCTAACAAATAAACAATTTTCTTATAAGAAGCCAACAAACAACAAAAACACATTTAAGAACATATAATATGACTATTATTTTTTACCAGATTATAACAAGGATTTGAAATACAATAAATAATGTTTTCAAAACCTCTTTAGCTTCTTTGTGATTGCTAATGGAATTTTTCTAATGTTTTTATTTTTAACATTTTGTCACATGATTTGTGACAAAAGGTGATTTGTTACTGAAATGTTTCATTCTAATCTTCTTTGTCTTTTTTTATCAACTTTTCCTATTGTAACAACTCAACCAGTTCAGCCACGCCAGCAGAGCGAGCCTTTGCCTGAATACTGACTGAGTATCCAGGTGAGTTCTTTCAAAAGGTGAGGACACACAGGAGACTTGCAGCAGGAATTGATGAGTGACAACACAGATGAAGCATGAAGGATCATCTAAGTAATCCTTTATGATTCATTGTGAATAAACCCAACTAGTATCAATTTTATGAACTTTTACGTATGAATTTTTAATACTGTAATGGAGGCAGTGCGGAAACACTTGTAAAATGCGGAGTATAATAAACAAATCCAAAACACAAGACAATGTACATTTATGTACATAAATTTCAAGAGTGGGATGAAAGATGAAAGAGGATGAAAGAAAGGGATATCCTATAATTAGCAGGAAGCTCAAACTGGTACATAACTTCATTGATTGGTTTAATGATGTTTTGTTCTTTGGGCTGAGCTTCCTACAGGGCAGCCGCAAGTTGAGATCATGTGTAGAGAGCCAGACCCATTGTCCTTGTTGGTAGGGAGGGTGTGGGCGTCATCTCTGCTTTAAATAGCTCCTTGTAGACACACACCCTCTCACTATGAAAATCCAGACATCAAGTGCAGGAAGTGTTAAAGGTTCTCCTGACCACAGGAACAAGGGAGGCTGATAGGCCAGGATGCATTGAAAGGGTGTTAGGCCGGTGGACGAGTGAGTTAGAGAGTTTTGTGCATACTCAGTCCATGGGAGAAACTCCACCCACCACTTTTGATCACAACTACAGTAACTCTGTTACTGTATCTTCCAATTCCTGTTTAAGTCTTTCAACCTGCCCATTAGACTGGGGATTACTGGGATGACTGGGATTCTGAAGCAAGACTGACATTGTCTAATTATTTGCAAAATGCTTTCCATACATGTCTGTGACAACGTCTTTAGGTAATCCTTTGTTCCTAAACACATGGTGGAGGAGGGCTTGGGCAGTCTCCATATCAGTAGGTAGACCTTTCAGGGGGACCAGAGGGCAGGCTTTGGAGAAGCGGTTGATGAGGATCAAGGATACCAGGATAGTGGTGTAACAATCAGAGAGAGGTCTGTAACATGGACAAGTCTATAGACAGGTGAGACCATGAACGTTGAGGAATGGGTAGGGGCTTGAGCAAACCAGAGGGTATTTCTTTGGGGGTCTTGGATTTTGCACAGACTTCACAAGATTTATCATAATCACAGATATTATGAGACATTGATGGCCATAGATGGAGTATTGTGAGAGATGTATAGCATACCTACACTTATGGACGTATGTATCCATTGCATCACTCTGTGGCATAGACCTTGTAGTATGTATACTTTGTCAGCTGGGCAGGTTGGAGGAGGTGCATCTTGCCTGTGGGGACGTTCCATGGGCCCAATGAGCCTGGTGAGGATTTTGTCTTTTTTCTGTCTTTTTTTCTCACTTGATATATTCCAGGTTCTTATGGTCAGTGATGACGTGGAAAGGATGTATGGTGCCCTCTAGCCAATGTCACCATTCAGATATAGCCTCTTTCATGGAGAGAAGTTCCTTGTTGCTCATGTTGTAATTGCATTCTGCAGAGGTATATTTTCTAGAAAAATATGCACAGGGATATAATTTACCTGGGTTGCAATGGCATTGAGAAAGGAATGCCCCCAGTCTACAATTGGACGCATCCTCTTTGAATATGAAAGAGAGATTAGGATCTGGGTGGTTCAGGAAAAACAGGTTTTGAGGTAAAATTGAGATTGTTAAATGCTTGTTGTGGTTTAGAGTTCCAAGGTATATAATTAGACTGCTATTATTTCAATTAGACTGTATTTTTGTATGAATCTTCAATAAAAGTTTGCAAGCCCAAGGAACCTTTGTAAATCTTTAACAGTGGTAGGCTGACTTCATTTAGTGACTGCACGTACCTTTTAAAACCATGTGCTTCAATAGACTCATTGCGAAGTATTGCCAACTAACCACTGCCTTACAAAGTGTCATGCATCCATTTCCACCCCCTGGTGACTGATGTTTAATAAACAAAACCAAAACACAAGACAAGAATCAGAACGATGATACAGGCAATTGTCAGCGCAGGCACAACCCAGGTAAAACGCTTTGTAAGGCAGTGGTTAGTTGGCAATACTTTGCAAAGTATATAAATTTATGTTTTAAAAATGAGTGCCTGAAAACAGCTCAGGGTGTTGTCAGGATTGTTTCTGTTTAACTGCTCTTAGACTAACATCACTTAAACTTGCTGATCTTGTTACATGCTCTGAAGCAGCACTGTATATCAGTAAGAAGGTTATTTTCTAAAGGCCATAGGAAGTAACATTTCTTAGAATTAAGGTACAATTAGAAATGTTTCGCTGGACGAATACATTAATTAATTGCAATTATTAGTTCTGCTTAATCAGATAGAACATCTATGTATATACCTTCTACATAATTTGTATAATTGATTACAGTTAATTATACTTACTATTACCTTTGAGCTAAAGCTCAAATTCCCTCGTTTCAGCGGAAGATAGTGTTTTAAACAACGCTTTCTAAACCGGCTGACACGCTACAAAATGGTTCAGCATGTTTAGAAGCCAGGAGACAACGCCACATAATTATTCTTTCGTGTGGCAGTGAAGGCAGCCAATCAGCCCCCTCCCCCCCAAGACAGGCAGCCTGTCACAAAATGCTACAGTGCTCAATTTTTGATATTTTAAATTGTTTAAACCATTGGTAAAGAAAATTTTTAAAACTGGCCTCTATTTTTGTAAACAACCACAAACAGCTTAGTTTCAGTTAGTTTCAAAAAGTTAGTTTCAAAAAGAGAGGGGAAAAAAATCAAAACAAATACTATTTACTATTGACCAAAATGTTGTTCTTTTACTATGTGCAACTGCCTTCAAATATTGTAATACAAATTCAACTTAAAGGAAAGTTTGTTCAAGACAGGCAGCATGTCACAAAATGCTACAGTGCTCAATTTTTTTATATTTCAAATCGTTTGAGCCATTGGTAAAGAAAAGATTAAAACTGGCCTCTAATTTTTGTAAACAACCACAAACAATTTTAACTTCAGTTCTTACAACTTCACCATTCTTACAAACAATAAAACAGTCTGCTCAAGCAAGGCAGCATGCCTCAAAAAGCTGCAGTCCTCCATTTCAAATTTTGGTGCCATCAACAACAGTAACATTAAAACTGGCCCCTAATTTTAAAACCAGAAAAATGTAAACGTCACAGCTCTTCACAAAAAAAAACAAAACAAAAAGCATCTTCATTCTGGACAAATGAAAAAGAATTGAAGATGTACTGATTCAACCAACCAGTTGAGAACCTTTATTTTGTGTGACAGTTTTTGTGCATCAAGTTCCAGCAACACTTTCTGGAAAAACTCAAAAGTATACTTCAGGTCTGATGGATAACTGAGATTCAAGCTGTATATGACTCCCAAAAGAAGAGCACAAGCCTTGGTGACATCGCTAAGATTCTGAAGAACTTTCACTCCCCCAACAATCAGTCCTTCTGCAACAATCATAGGCTTCTGCATCTTCAGGTCTGAAGATGCACTGTTCAGTTAATTTAACTTTTGGCAATATAGTGTATTTCTTGACTATTTTATGTGAATTTTTTCGTGAATATTTAATACTTTAAATATTCACAAAACACTGCCTGAGAACACTTACTGCATACTCCTTCATGAGGTTTTCACAGTCTTGATTAAGATACACAGAAAGTGCTCTGAGAATGCAAGCTCTCCGAGTTGAGATGGTATCACTCTGTAGAAGAGTAGAGGCATTAAGTATAGACAATGACAAAACACCATACTACAGTGGAAATTATTTACAAGCATCACAAATACAGATAACAAACCTTGTCGATGGTAGCCATCAGTTTGCAAATTTTACGTCCTGCAATTCCTACTTTTCTCCAGTAGATGCCAGTCAGCTTGCTTGTGTAACCATTCAGTTTTGACATAAATTTTTGAATTAGCGGGGCGGTAGTGATTCGACTGAATAAGCAGCAAACTGCAGATTTAAGACACGTAAGATTATAGTAAGGACAGCTTTCATGTTTAAAAAAATATTTGGGGTCATTCAGTGACATCTGAACACAAACACATTCAGGCTAACTCTGCATGGACATGAATAACTAAAGCACAATTTGACATAAAGGAAATTAATTACTTTGTTTCACCACTTAAAACTATTAAAGAAATAAGTAATACCATCATATTTACCTCATGTTCACAAAACAGAGCTGGCCATCTGCTTTTAAAGTCAACAACGAAGGGCATCTCTTCAATCACTTCATGTCTTCTGTAGACAAAAGTTTTTTCCATTTTGTGTTCAATAATTTGATGGTTGTCCCTTTTCTGAACCGCAGACAGCAATGGCAGTCGCTCTTCTAGGCTTTGTTTGTTCACTCCAGCTGGATAATCAGGGTAGAAATTGACTTCAGCCTTCTTTGGCTTTTTGACTTGGTTTCGATTTGTATTTTCACCATGTTTGTGTTTTAAAGAATTTATTTTTACTTCAGAACAGCCAGCTACTCGCAGCGTACGCCGATAGTTCACCATCTTCCACTGTAGTCTGATTTTTCAGCCATAAAACCCACCAACTGATCCCTTTTCCTTTAGGCATGGATGCTTTGTAATCAGCGCTTTTGCAACCTCCTCATAATCTTTAACCTAGGGTACATTTTGTACTTCACTATTTCTGCAGCCAAGGATTTCAGAATTTCTGATTTTAGTTTAGGCTTTGAGTTTATGTTAAGTGAAGTGCCATCATTCAGGAACTCTTTGTGGGCTTTCTGATTTCACTCCTCAGCTTTGTGGTTGAAGACAGCTCAGAAGCTGAGGCAGAAGTAACATCTGATGTTGTTGGAAAAACTGACAAGCAAGGTGATGATGAAGATGAAGCGTATATCAGTGTCCGTAGGAGAAAGACAATAATCATCATATGCACTTTGTGCTACCACTTTAACTGTTCCTTTGTCCTGGAGATCCACAGTTGAGGTAAGATTCAAGAAATCATCAAAGCCAGTATCAAGATACTGCAGCCTGAAGTCTCCAGTGACACCACATTGTTTCCTAATCTCAGATTTAAACTCTTCAACAGATTTGGGTATTCCAGAGGGCAGCGTCAATTTCAGTGAACCACTCCTTCTTAGAACAATTTTGAACTTTGCTGGATCAGTCATTTTCTCTGTTTGATCAATCACTCTGAAACCATATGGATAGCACCAACTTTATAATCATAGAGAGGATAATAGTCTGCCAATTCACCCAGCTCTATAAATGAAACATCCCTTGCATGTGGTTCCAATTCAAAGGATCAAAAGTGTTCATTGTACCAGGAACCTAACTTTCTTGCTATAAAAGCAATTCCCATTTTTCAAAACACAAATCTGCATAATTTCTGCAAAATCAGACGGCCCACTTATTGTTCCATGCACAATGACCATGCCCTTTGTGTACTTTATGCCATCAGAAAATACTGTCTGAGCTAAATTAATAGCAGAAGTGTTCGGGTATCTTTGATTAAAGGTGTAAGCAACGTCTTCACGAAGAAACATCGACAGGGACAGTTGAAATGCGAGAAACCTCTACATATAATTCATCCCACCGGGATGACTGCATAAATTGACCAACCATGAGCTGATGTTTCCTGACCAAAGTCTTGGTGATATTTTTGAAACAGTTAGTGTGCCTAGCTACTTGTTTAAAAAAACTGTGCTTGGCTTTGAATCTCATTGTCCAGAATCAAACAGGTGGACCAAAGAGACAGATCATCGCTGGATAATGTTCCAGAAAGTGATGTTTCGGCAAAAGCCTTCTTTCTGGAAAAAGTACTTGGAACCAATTGCGGTGTTCAGATATTTTGCTCTCCAAGTATGCAACAGACTCGCTAGTATGCACAGGACACACAACAAGATTCCTGAATCAGCTTATTAAGTTGATCATAGGTGAGATATTTCTTCTTTATAAATATTTCAAAGCATCCAGCCAACTCAACAGGCACTATACCTTCTAGGAGATCATGGGCCACATCTGGGGGAAAACCTGCAGTAACTTTAAAGTATGAGAGGTTCTCCGATAAAGGACAAGCATTTTTTACACCACGACATGCTTCTCCTTTCTTACATGCATCTGCTACATGTACATCATGCTGCTCTTTAGATCTGAGAGGAAAAGCACCATCTCTGACCTCCTTTGACTGAATATCTGTGCGTGTAGCAGTGCAAAACCTACAAAAATATTCCCCTGAAAAATTCTCAACAAAACCTGCTAAAGCATGTGCACCAAGACTGTCCGCAACCATATACTGCACTGTGCCTCTGATAAATGTTTTCAAGTGATTGACAAACACTTGGTGGTAAGTTCCCTAAAATCCAATACACTGCACAGATCTTATGCTTTTTGCATGACGTCCCTAATGGATCACACAGCTCGAAGTCATCTACGTATAGACACAAGGAGAGTCTGAGCTCAGTCCCTGAGAGAAACTCATTATCTTTAAAGTGTTGACCATCTTTGAAAGATCTGTAAGATCCATCATTTATGCTTTGCTGCCCTGTATGACCACTAACAACTTGTGTTGTGTTTCTGATTAAGCAGCTGTTGTAATGATTTAAGGATGGGTATGTTTTGGAAAGATCTATTTTTTTCAGACTGAAGAATCATTTCAACAGGTTCAATTACCTCAAAATTGTCCCTGTAATATTTAATCTGCTTGTAGGCAGTGGCTAAAGAACCATCTTTTGAAGTAGCTTTCAACAGAGGATTGGACAAAGAACTAATAAGCTCTTTTATGACCAGCTGATCTATATGAAGATCATGCTTCTGAAGAATATCAAGAATAACTTGCAGTGAGAAAGATCCTGATGCAGAACTGATCAAGTACAATCAGGTTCATCAATAGCATTACTAGGGACATGAAAATAATTTTCAAATTTTAGCAAAATGGATGCAAATTTTAAGCTCTATGGTCTTGGACAAATCCTGTCCTTTTGTGACCATTTCCACACTACCTGAAACATCTACATTCTCCTCTTCAGCTGGCAATGGATCTTCATTGAATTCCTGAGTACCGCTTTCTTTAACTACCCCTGGTTTGAAGTCCTGAAGAGAATAAGGATTGTGCTTCCTATTCTTATGGGACTTAAATGTGCCATACACATTTGTCTGAAAATAACAGTGATCAAACATACAAGGCACCATCTCACTGTTTTTTAAGTGGTTAGGGATATGACTAAAATACTCTCGCTCTGACGCTATATCGCTGCAACAACACACATGGCAATTGAATGTGGCTACACTTGCAGGTAACCCAGTGTTCTCCTTTGCATGGTTACGATTAAGATAGCTGTGTAGCGCATTCCAGGTTTTAAATCTACAGGGACACTCGGAATAAGTGCACAGAAAACGATTACCGCGACCATAATGTCCATGCACTAATCTATAGTGTTTTAACAACTGTGATCTAGTCGAGACCTTTATTTTGCAGTCCTTGCACTGCCACATGCTTGCCTTGAGAAACACGAGTTAGTATAAATGTCTAAAAAAACGCCAAAACTCAAAAGACTACAAAATAGACTGATAAATTAACATAACTGTGAACAGCTATATCATTTTTTTTTCATACCTGACAAAGTCGTTATTTTCTTCTCCTCCTCAACCATAGATATATACACTAGATGTCGCATCCACCCCCTGATCATGCGGCAATACCGCCGCCATATTGGTACAGGGTTCCCAGGTCCAAAGTCCTATTGTCTCAATTGTCCAAGTTTCTGTACAAAAAAGGGAGAAGTTTCTTATGTAATCAGGTGGTTGAGTGTTCATAATATATAAATATATATTAGAATATTTCTTTTATTTATAAAGATTATTATATTTATTTATTATATTATACATTTTTATATATAATAATATTGTGGCGACCTGGGGCATGACGGGTAATCGCAAGTGTGGCGTAATTAAAGATGTTTAGTCACGTTAAAGCACCAGCCGCGATTGTTTCCGTCATGGCGCCTGTGTTTATGTGTTTGTTATTGACGAGTATGTAATTCTGTGTTATGCGTGAATATTGTTGTTACCGTCTGGGCGATTACTGTCTGTTGGAGGGGCTTCATATTGCTTACATTTATTTATTTGGCAGGTAGTGAATTCAAGGTACACATTTTTATCAGGACTTGCCTTCCCCTGGGATCAACCCACAACCTTTGCGGTGTTAACGCAATGCTCTACCAGTTGAGCTAACAGGAAGGCTTGATTGTTAGATATGTTAATGTCTTATATGTTAATATTATATGTTTTATGTTCTATACATACAAATTATATATTTATAAACAAAGATAAATAAATGTAATTTCATTGCCATAGACTAAGTTCTAAAACTGGTTACAAGGAGGGTTGGGGGCACTTTCACGCACACAAAACACGCTCTGTGTCGGCGATGCTTGTGCTATCGCTGCACTCATCCATTGGTGTAGAAAAGAGATTTAATCATAGGACATTATATATAGTATAGAGATTATAAAATATATATATATATAAATTATATGTATATAAAAAATTATATATATTACCGTTGTGCAAACTGTAAACTTTTAATGGGATTGGATCAGTCAGAATTCTCCTGTGAGTTGCTGTAGTCATGGAAATTATTAATGACGTACAGTGTGTGCTGTGAGAGAGGCAAGCATTTTGCCATCTGTAGCGGCTGCGCTAACCTGCTCCCTGACTGACATTGCATTATAATATGCACCTGCTCCTGCTTTTAATGAGCCTGTTGAGTTGCTCTGCCACAAACCCAGAGCTGAAACACCTGATGAAAGACTTCACACACAGACACCCAGAGAAATAGCAGCCATATTTTCCCATTTGTGTGAGTTACCTGAATTATCTTATAATATTTCATTACAGTCTGTTCAGAGATCTCCATGGCTCAGATTAATCAAGAGTTTACCTCCTGCAGCTACCAAAGCTGTTTTAAAAGACACTCTTTTAACCTCCACATATGATAATTTCACTCCACTCATCAGACTCATTTCCTGATCAGTAAAAAATGATTTTGGTTAAACCAGATTGCAACAATAAAAATTGTGACACTGTTTGCACAATGTTTTACAAATTAAAGCATTGAATACTAATGTACACTCAGGTGATGTCTCTCAGGTGTATCAGCATGCTAATTAAAATGTTCACATTCATACATTAGGATCATTTGAGCAGACCCCCTTTGTTATTGGAGTTTCTTGCAATAGTTCAAGATGACTGCCACCCTGCAACAAACTACTGAATGCACCTATGTTACATTTAAAACATAAAATGTTACATTTCCAACAAAGAAACAGATGTAGAGTATTTTCCATTCTATACTGGGAACATCCTTTAAATGAGACGAAACAATTTATTCCCTAGTTCTACTGATAACTACTTGTTTTTGTAGTTTAATTGCTAGAATATTGCATTAGCAGCACAAAGGTTGTGGGTTTGATTGCCAGGGAATTGATTGTCAGGACTTGCCTTTTTAAGCAGTGGCTGCACAATTGCAAGTTTAAAATACCATGGAACCGCCCCACAAATTAAGCAGCTGTTTATTATTTATAAAGCATATTAACTATTATATTTATAGTCTAACAACATCTAGTATATTAAATAAAAGCAGGGAGGAACAATATCCAAGAAGCAAAGTGTAGCTTAATTTGTTATAATGAGCAAATTCAGTTAGCAAGTTCAGTTAACTTTACCATAGTGTACACCTAATACTATATCAGATTATAGAATCAAACACACAAACACATTTTGGCCTGTTAATAATTTACTGAATATCACAATTCTCAAAAGTGGTAGATCCCTTTTCTGCTTTTCCCTAAACTTTGGAATAGCCTTCCTAGCCATGATCGTAATTCAGACACACAGATCAACTTAAGTCTAGAGTAAAGACACAGACCCTTTGCTTAAACATTCACCTAATTCATTGCCTAAAAATATTTGTGCCCTATTATCTTGACCAGAAATGAACACAGACACTGTGGAGGACATTTCAAACTATGACAAGAAATACTAAACACAACGATTTTGGAGGTATCTGTCTTTTCTTGTTTAAGTAGATTGGACTTGCTCTTGTATTATCTAAATAGCTGCTCAAAGGCATTGCAAATTTGCATTTTTAGACTACCATTCACGTTTTAATCTCTTGTGCGCATTTTTGGGAGATTTTGCTACTGTTTACTCCATGTCTTTATGTAATTTGAAATTGTGTAGTCTGTGATCAGACTAGTGCTGAGGACTAAGCTTAACACTGTAAATGCTTCATTTAATTTGTTTAAAAACTTTTTGACAACATTGTAATTATGACCCAGATTGTTAATTAGATCAGCCTCTCTCTCTGTCTTATTAAATTAGCGCTCACTGCTTATGCTTATCTCCAGGAAACAGTTGGCCTGCTGCCAGTGCCAGGCTGCTTGTCAGACAGTGTGTGTGTGTGTGTGTGTGTGTGCATCATTAACCTCTCACATGCAGTGACAGGGCAAGAATTTGTCATTAACACATAGCTCTCCTCGTGCTGCTGTCACAGAGAATGATCACATTGACCACAAAACAACTCAGCCCAAACTCTCCCTCTCTGTTCCTTACATTAAACCATAGAGCTTTTGAAGTAGAAGCTATCGGATGTTATCTTTTCGAGCAATGAGATTTACAATTTGTACATGTAACAATTCTTATATGTAATAAAAATTATAGAATTATATTACGTATTTTATATTTGATAAAACAGGATAAAGCAGAAAAAGGCTGCAAACAAAAAAAATTATGAATGGTTTTTACATGCATTTAACTCCACAAACTATTTTTAAGTCAGTTTGTTGCAAAAAGGACATTTTCTGCTGGCAGCTGCTGGTAATATAACTGTGATGCGTAATAGCCACATCATTGTGATTGGCCTACAACACCAACAAATTTGATCTTTATAGCTCAATGCATGCAGAAAATAAGAGACTTTTCCTGCTACATTTCTGCCATAATATGATTGCCTCACCATGCCAACACCATTTGGGATATCAACAATTTGTTCACAATTTAGCATGTCTCTTCTTTATTTTCACCAAATATTAAGTGATTTTGATAAATTTAGGAGGACTCCTGCCAGTTAATGGCATCAGTTGCAACCTCGGTTTCAATGTTTTGGTGAATAATATTTGCAAAAATATTAATATTTCCAAATTTGGTGCAATCCCATAAATCTCCAAGTACTATTTAAAATTCAGAGCCTGAAATTGTCTAAAATGGGTGACCTCTGGGCAAAACTAATAAATGAATATTGAAAGTTTTCCAGCTTGATGAGAACATTACCTAGAACATTACAGTACCTAGCCTGTCACTTTAGTCAAAAGGGCATCTGCAAAAAATTGCACGACGCCAATGTCAACATATTAACATTTATGTATTTAGCAGACACTTTTATCCAAAGCAAATTACAAATGAGCGAACAATAGAAACAGTAGATCACCTGAAAAAAGTAACAGTCGTTACTTTTGAGTGCTGCTCACTGGTGGAACACAGGCTTCTGGAGGGCACATAGGTCCATACCAATGAGTTTAGGTAACTTGGTGAATACCTAGTTGTTGTTTGAAAGGCCACCATCAGTACCTTGAATTTGATTCAAGCAGTTAATGGTAGCCAGTGCAGTCTGGGGAGAAGAGGAGTGATGTGCTCTCTTACAGTATACAGTAAGACATACAGTATAGACATACATACAGACATACAGTATAGATGGAAAAGAGAAGAGGTCCAAGAACAGAGACCTAAGGAACCCCAGTGGTAAAATGATTCAAGACATCACCCCTCCAAGACACCCTGAAGGATTTACCTGAGAGGTATGAGGTAAACCACTGAAATGCAGGTCCTGCGATACCCATTCTCATGGTTATTGGTGTTAAAGGCAGCAGACAAGTGCAGCAAAATTAGGATTAAGGATTTTGATGAAGTTATTGCTAATCAGAGAGCTTCAGTAACAGAGAGCAGAGCCGTCTCAGTTGAGTGGACGCTTTTGAAGCCGGATTGGTTGATGAAAGTAGCAAAGTCATTGGCTGTGAGGGCAGATGACGAAGGTCGTGGAGGACAGGGAAGTGAGGAGAAGGTTTCCAACAGAGAGCGAGAGTTTGTACAGTTGTTAATTTTGTTATGGTAGTAGGTTGATATCGCAATGAAGACATTACCTGGGAGGAAGGCATGGAGTGAGTGAGTCTAGATGTGAGTGGGCAGAGGTTATCCAGACAGGATGTTAGTGTAGAGCAGAGAGTGTTAGTAGCAGTGTTAATGTCCAGTCCAAAAATGTGGGAGGGTTGGGTCAGTGAGAAGGAAACTAAGGAGGACAGACGGATAGGAGACAAAGAGCGAAGGTTTCGCTGAAAGGTGACACTTGGAAAATCACTTGTGTAGCCAGCAGTGATGTTGAGGTTAAAAGTGATAAGGAAGTGGTCAGAGGAGTAACGGATGTGTTATCAGTAAAGCAGTAGCATGTGTAGACGAGTAGCAGAGCCATCTCCTCTAGGAAGTCACCTAGTTTACCTGGTGGACAATAAATAACTACAACATGGATTTTAGCATGGTGGGTGTGTCAAATTTCATGTCATTTTAAGAGCCTTAAATACAACTGAATGTAGTTTTAAAATTTGCTGTGTTACCATGGCAACATAATTTTTCAAGTTTTTTTTAAACGATGCACTTCCTGTTGCCACTTTTTTGGCACTATGACTGTGATGCACAATAATTAAATTAATGTCGTCAGCAAACCAAGTCAAAAATATTCCCAAATTTGACAAATTGGTCAATGAATTCTGTAAATATTTGCCATGACAACATTGTCCAAGATAATGTTGGCTCAAGATGAAGCCACTCAAAAGCCCCGTAAAACTCCTAAAGGCATGTAATGTGTGCTCAGAATTTGTTAGATCCATATGCAGTCTTATTCATAAAATCAAGAGCAACAAGAACAACAGCAATCGGGTACAACACAGGAAATCCAGAATCATAAACAAATACCAGGCAAAAGTTCGGGGCAGGCAGCAATCCAAGAGAGTAATCCAATATACAAACAGAGTCCAAGGGGCAGGCAGAAAACAATCACAAACGGGTAAGCAGTCAAGGTAATAACAGAAAGTGCAACACAGGGAAAATGCTCAAAATAGCTTGACAGGGCAAAACTAGACTTTGCAAAAAAAGTCAATGCATTAGGTGAGTATATATAGGGCGTGGTGATTAGAAAATGGCAGTCAGCTGAGATGGGTGTGGTCCAGGTACAGGGTGCATGGGAAATGTAGATTAATACTCCAGTGATGTAGTTTAATACTGCTTCTGGCAGGCAGAGGGAGCCACAGGGACTGGTTTCGTGACAAGGGACCTGTTTGCAACAGAAAGGCTTCAGCTACCTGTATCTATGTCAGAGGGTTCATGACTAGGGTTCATAAATCATCAGGGTAGCAGCATAGAAAAGGGCTCTTGAAATAAATTCACTCACTCAGCACTGAACCAATAAGGCAGTAACCTAAATGCTATTGCCACAATATGACAAGAGCTGCAATTTTTAATGCATACGGTTTTCTTTATAGAAGAAACTCTGGAATTTAAAATGATCCCCAGAGACCCCTAAGAGACCACTCTTCCCTCAGTGGCCAGACCTACAATTTCCAAATTTTCAGCTAGTGTGTAAAATTGACCTCTGAGCCTGAAACAGAAGAACACCTAGACAGGGAGCTTCCAAGTGACACCCTCCGAGACAGACATTTTGTCTAAAAATAAGACCTAAGGGGGATGACAAAGTACTGAGGGTGGCCACTAAGGAGCCTCCTATAAATCATGTAGCATTTACCAGAAATTTCTTGATGACCCACCACACCTTTGCATTGAGGTAGTAAGTGCACATGCGAGGTAGTAAGTGCATTGAGGTAGTAAGTGCCATCTTCATATTTGTTCATAATGTTACTCAAATTAGTTATTGTATTATGGAGTTTTCCTCCATCCATGTCTCAGTGTCATTATACAACTTTTTCCCACCAATGAGAGTTTGAATAAAGACCAAATATGATAGTTTGCTACCTTAATTTCTCTATAATGTCATTAGGATAAGAACAGGAAAAACAACAGCAAAACAGAGGAAAGTGTGTATGAAACTTTTTAAGGTTTTTTTTAGTTATTTCTCTGTGTTTTAATGATCTCAGAGAATCTGTTTGTCTTTCTGTCTGTCTACAAACTGAAAGCTTCTCTGATGATGGACAGGTAGTCTGAACGAGTAAATAATAAAAAACACAATGATTGTGTTTGCACACATAACAAAATGCTTGTAATCATGCTTTAACAGAACACTGTGATGAACATCCCAAAAGCTTTCTGTGTGAAAGAAGGCAACTTCTCCTTCATTTTTATTATTTACTGTACTTAGATAAAAGGAAAAGAGCAATTAAAAATGTGGCAAGGAAATTACACCTTAAAACAAAAAGTAGAATGCAACAAGTGACATGTAAACAGTAACTATTCTATTTAACAATGCATAAGCACAAAATAATCCAGAACAGCTGAAGTCTATGGAAGGTGTCTCTGAGACTCTTTGAGAGTAAACTAAACAGAAAGACAGTGAACATGTCACATGGCAGGTCAACAGCCCAGGGACCAGAGCTAAGAAACAGGAATGCCAGACTATCCAAGAGTTAAAGGGAAAAAGGACCAAGATGCCAATAATGGTTTACATTTTGAAGTGGAGTAAAGGACCAAAGCAAACTCAATGGCTCAGTGGTAAGAGCCCTGACACTCACTCAAGCCGCCTTAGGATTCGAATCCTGCTTCAAACTGTTCTTATATCTGCACAATTAATCTGAATAAGTGCACAATCTATCTGCATAAGTACTTGACTTGAATTGTCTGCCCTAGGTAGTTCATAGGTGTTTGTCTTCAGTCAACCATTGTATAGTACTTGTATTGTATGTCCTAGGCTGCGTGTATGTCTTTAATCAACCAATAAAGCTCAACCTACCCTAACCTATAATGAAACCTGTGGGACTGAGGATCAAGGTGGAGCTGTGGGGACTAGAGAGCCAAGGTGCAGCCAATGAAATGGGGGTCTGAAGTAAAGCCATTTGTAAAAAAGACCAAGGTGGGCCCATGGAAATAACATTACCAAGATGGAGCCAGAGGGACAAAGGAACTTAATAGAATTCAAGGGATCAGAGAGCCAGGGTAGGGCAGAGGAGTTAAATTGTCAAGGTAAAACTGGAGAATCTATAACAGAAAGTGTCAATTAACCCAGGGGTGGTTTTCGGGGGCCTGTGATGTGGGGGCTCTGGAGAACCACTGAGCAAAAGAATAAGAATTGGAAATAAGAGGAAGGCGTAAGAATGAGAATTAGCTTCCTGGTAAACAGGGTAGTGCTGTTCTAAGATGGACTGGGTGGATAGGACTGGCTCTTGAATGGACTGGGTCGATGATAGGGGTCCATGGCAGGCGTGTTTACTGAAAAGGTATTCCAGAGATACTGCAGATAGCTGTAGTAGTTCCAGAGCTTCTTTTTTTTTTACAGACTATAACTGGTCTTTATGCTGAATAGCCAGTTAATCTATTTAATAGTTGGTTGCTCTGTTACAGTTATAAGATGTACAGCAATGAAGAAGGGTTAAATCTAAATGTTGAATTTTAAAGGAAAGATACAAATGAAATTAAAGGCATAAAACATTTAAACTACAAAGAGAAACTTAAAACCACAAAATAACAATGCAACTAGCATCAAATTAAAGCTGGAGAGTGGCTTTATATACACAAGATGAAAATTAAACTAATAACAGATGAACAGGGCAATAAGCAAATATTACAGGAAATAATAGTGAATTAAATTGAACACAGTCAATGGTAAGCTTCAAAATATGTGTCTTTGTTAAGAAACTGAGCTGAAAGGCAGTGAATACATAACAGCAATAACATTCTTGGGTTATGCACAATGATACCAAAAAAAATGAAGTGAAATAATGCTTGTTAACACTTTGTTTATAGTGTTTTTTACAAGTATTTACTATGCAACTAACCTTTTTTTTTACAAGTTTTGACATTTTTGCAAGTTTTACATTTTGCTAAGTCATTACATTTTGCTAAACCCTCAGAACCCTAGGCTATCTTAATTGTTTGAAATGAACACATTCAACATATTATGAAATTAACTGAAGAATATATGCAATGTTATATCAATGTTGTTCAGGTGTAGAAAATATAATAATCTGTTGCCTAAAATTTGTGACAGCTTTAGCATAAGGAGCTTATCAAAGGCTTAAAATGGTGTGAGGAAAGAAAGAGAAACAGAGTTTGAAACAGTGATGAATGCTGCTTTACCTGGAGGTGGAGGACTTTGTCTGACCTGGGTCTATCTCTGTGGTTTAGTCTCTCCATGCGTGTGAACCCAGACATTCCCTCAAATTAGACATCTGTGTGGTCTGGGATAAACAGCAACTCACAGGGGACATACAGCTAACAAAGTGAAGACAGGAAAAAAGAAATAAATCTGAAAAAATAAGCTCAGAGTAGAAACAATCATGTAGGCATGAAAGCAGATATGGATGTCTTTAACACAACTAAGACAACACAACTTTCTACATCATCTTTGGTAGTACTTAGGAATATGGATGTATTTGTTGATATTAGATAATGCATTAGCTAACATAAACTAACAATGAACAATATCTAAAATATTAAAGTCTGAATCTGCTTCTACACCTTCTACAATTTAGTTTTTGTTAAATTTAGCATGAATACGTCTTGAAAATCAGATGCTGCAACTGTTAGTATTAGTTAATTCAGTTTATAATAACATTATAAAGTCTTGATGAACTCTCTCTGTGGTATTGTGTTTACTCGCATGTAATTTGTCTGTTGTGATTGATGTTGTTTAAGGGTGGAGCCCAGCGGGTTACAGCAGCTCAGACTACACCAGTCTTTCACTGGAGACTGACAGTTGCTCTGACAACACAGATTTTTCACAGATGACCGCAGAAATGCTCTCTGCTCTCTTCAAACAGAGCCACACTGACCTCAAATCAGATATGAAATTTATTTGATTCCTGATTTGTACGGACATTACAAAAAAAAATCAGGTAGAATAAAAAAAGTCAGGTAGAAAAAAAAAGTCAGGTAGAAAAAAAAGTCAGGTAGAAAAAAAAAGTCAGGTAGCTTTAAAGCCATGATCAAAGCTATTGATACACGATATGAGGTGCCAAGCCGCAAATATTTCACAGAAACAGAGATGCCAAAATTGTATGCCGAGCTCCGCGAAAATGTTGAAAAAGAGCTGTGTGACTTGAAATACTTCGCTACTACAACGGACCTGTGGTCGAGCCGTACCATGGAGCCTTTCCTCAGTCTGACCATTCACTATATAACGGATGATTGGAATCTTGGCAGCCGGTGTTTGCAGACGACGTACTTCCCCGTTGAACATACGGCCGAGGAGATCGTTCAAGGACTCAAGGGGGTTTAAAGAAAGCCAAGTTTGCGTTACTACTGATAACGGAACGAATGTGGTCAAGGGAGCGTCTCTGAATGCGTCTATTTTAATGTTGCATTTGTGTTAAGTGATGTTCAAGCATTTCAATAGTTGTAATGATAGTTGT
>JBAJNP010002182.1:0-50951 GCA_036877545.1 Yasuhikotakia modesta
GATGAATGGAATTTCCATATATGCCTTTTATTTGAAGCAACTTAAAGTGCATTCAAGCTATACTTTATGTGTATGTCAAATAACCTTGGTTTTGCTAGCATCATGGGTACCATCATGGTTAGTACTGCACTACTCTTTAACCCAGTTTTTCTAAGGTATAGGCCGAAATTGCTTCTAAACACAGCTTGTCTGAAGGGTGTCACCTAAAAATCTCATGAAAATAATTTGTGCTAGGGTGTATGTGCTGACTAGGGTAAGTACTAGCAATACCATAAAACCCTTCCTGATGGCACGGTCACAGGTTCGAAGCATTCATACAGTATTGTTTATGGCCTCTCTCCACATCCTGTTTCGTTTTTGCTTTCCTCCTGCTTCCTTCGTTTCTTTGTGGTTGTTAAATCGCACGCAGGGTGGATGCAGGAGGAGGTGAGATATACCCAGCAATGACCTCACAGTCTATCTTTGTAACTCTTGTGTTACATAGATGATGGTGGAATGACAAAATTATGAGTCTGTATTGTGCTTGATGTGTTTTTCAGTATTTTAGCTTCACATTTATTATTAGCTTGATGTGTTTTTAGTATTTTAACCAATGGCTTTAAATTTAACCACAGGCTTAACACTGACCACATTTAATTAAAATATCTCAAAACCACAGGCTAACCCGGCTAACAACAGCATCCTTAAAAGTTGCTAAAGCATATATAACGTTCTGTGAAGTAGATTCTGTCTTTTATTAATCAATGTGAAGAAATGCCAGATTGTTTGTTTAGAGTACCAATCTTTATAAGCTTATCTAATTCTATTTTGTCTTATAATCACACACATTTGCATCACAAAAATACAAATAAATAATGTCTAAATAAGTGAATAAGTCATGGGCTTTTACCCACGATTAGTAAGGACTGCCAGCGTGTTAAAGTGTGTCATTGAGATATGACAAGCATCCCCCATCCAGGCAGTATTTTAGAAAGTTATCCTGTCTGACTGCATTCTCTTCCTCCACAGACCTGCTCTTACAACATTACTGCTACATCACTTCCTGTCAGCAACCTTTGTTTGTGTGTATAAGATTGATCTTCTTTAGTTTATATTGCTATCAGGAGACCAGACTGGTTTATTACACAGCTCTGTGGAATGCTTGTTTCTGGTTGGTCAGTTGTGTCATACATGGGTTCAGTGGTTGGATATTTTTGAATAATAACCATAATAATGTGTTTAGCAGAATTGTATAACTGACCAGGCTTCAGAAATTGTGTTTTCTATATAACTCTGCTTGTGTTACTACAAGTAAGATGAAGAATTTCTGCTTAAATTAACATTCATTCATTCATTCATGTCATGTCATGTAAAGTTGCCATGTAGCTCACAGGTTAATATAAAATAAAACGTAAAATGTTTGGCCTTCTGAGGTTGATAATCAACACTTTTATAGGTTTTACATCCTATTTCTGGAAGGTGCCTTTATCAATTACCAGATAAAGACTGTGATGTTTTAATTGCTTTTTTGAGTATTGATTTCTCAACTGTTGGTGACCTGTCATAAAGGATCCATTGCTATGTTCTTATTGGCTGCTTTGCTTATTGGCAGCCTGTAATAAGATTAGAAGGACAACAGAGATGCAATCAGTCATAAACTGTGTAATAAAAGCATCCCTGTTTATATAATATATTGCTCATGGAGCATTATTCGGTTGAAAGCATTTATAAGGGGAGGTTGGATCTGTTGTCCTCTTTCATTCTTTCTCTCTCTCTCTCTCTCTCTCTCTCTCTCTCTCTCTCTCTCTCTCTCTCTGTCTCATTCTTCACTCTTTGAGAGTTCAGGATGGAGCTAGCGACAGCCCTGCACTCCTCAGTCTGCATTATTAATGAGTGGACATTTCTCCTTTCTGTGTGTGTCTGTGTGTTTGTCGTGCAGATGACTGAGTTAGTCAGCTGAGACGAGGGGATCAGGACCACTCTCCTCATATCCCTGCCACCTGCAGCCATGAATGGTAAGAGCTCTGCTTTATATTTCTGTGTGTGTGTGTGCGCGTGCGCGCTTGCCAGTGTGCTCAGAGAATGTGCGCACATAAAAAACATTTGGCCTCCTAATGTCACTAGACCAAGAGTTTTTGTTAGTTTTTTGTATTCATCATCTGGCATTCTTGTTTGTACTGTGTGTGTGTGTGTGTGTGTGTGTGTGTGTGTGTGTGTGTGATTATAACAGGGACAACTCTGCTCTCTCATACACTGCAGCATGCTCACACATCTCACACAGCCTTTAACTTTGTATATATATGTATTAAATAATATTAGTTTGTTTATTAGCTGACATTTGGAAGGTTGAAGCAAACCATCCCAACTGTAAATATTTCCACAAATTTCAACGATGTTTAAAATGTATAAGTCATTGTTTATTGAAAGTTGAGTTGTTTATCTTGATTTAGATAGGTATGTTTTATTTTTTAAACATAAGGGGCAGTTGTGGTCATCTGGTTAGGGAGTCTTCAAGAGGGAGGCTTGTAATCTGTAAGGTTGCTGATCACTGAAGTGCCGTTTAGCAAGGCACCAAACCCCCAATTGCTCACCAGGCACTGCAGTTGATAGCTGCCCACTGCTCTGAAGTGTGTGTGTGTGTGTGTTTGTACTTGACTTGCAGTGTGTGTTTAATTCTCACCAGTGTTGGGTTAACTTAAATGCAGTGGTCACATTTTTGGTATAGGGTACTATATTTGACAGAAACATGTTACTTTCATTTTCATTTTTATGCATTGAACTAATATCTACATTGTGTTCATTGCTGCCTTAAGCAGACTTTAGGTTATTAGCTTTGGTCAATGAGTGCCAGAACTCAAGGTAAACAACTGTGATCTGCATCTAGGCGGCTGGTATTTGCTCTGTTACATATTCATAAATTTAATCCTTAGTAGTAGATTAATCCTCTTCCTCTTTCTGTCTTGCTTACCTTTAAGGTGGCCGAAGTATTTGGGCTGTAACTCCAGAAGAGAGGGACAAACATGACCAGAAGTTTGACACCCTCTCTCCAGTGCAAGGCTTTGTGACGGGTATGTATTACGTTTATGTAGATATGTTTAGCTGGTGTTCAGATGCTCTGTTCTTCACCTGTTCCATCTAAATATGTTGTTTTCTGCATTTAAAATGCTTCATTTTATACACGCCTATATTCTTCAGTTTCAGAAATCAGTTTTGTAGGCAAATAAATAGTTACCTCATAAAGCTGGTGCCGAGATGAAATGTAGATGATTTTTGTATCTACAAATGTAGATACTTTTATCCTAAAATAAGTAAATTAAGAGTAAATACACTTTGACAAGCAGTTTAAGAGTGTTAAAAGTCTGTAAGTAAGACTGTTAAATTAGGAGCAAAGGTTTAATGTCACATGGTCGGTTGTGTGAAGACTGCCTACCTACTTACATTTTTCCCATTCTGTTGAAAAGTTTTTCACTGTTGTCATATCTCTCAAAGGAGAGAAGGCACGAAGTTTCTTTATTCAGTCGGGGCTTCCCCAGCCTGTGCTAGCTGAGATCTGGTGAGAAATCTTCACCACACAGTCTATTTAACACAGAACTGATATCTTGATGAAAAAGTTTTTTTTTCTGTCTGTGTCTGTATCTGTGTGTCTGTATCTGTGTGTCTGTATCTGTGTGTCTGTATCTGTGTGTCTGTGTCTGTGTGTCTGTGTCTGTGTGTCTGTGTCTGTGTGTCTGTGTCTGTGTGTCTGTGTCTGTGTGTCTGTGTCTGTGTGTCTGTGTATGTCTCTGTGTATGTCTCTGTGTATGTCTCTGTGTATGTCTCTGTGTATGTCTCTGTGTATGTGTCTGTGTTATAGGACCCTGGCTGATATGAATAAGGATGGCAAGATGGACCGGCTGGAGTTTTCTATAGCCATGAAGCTGATCAAGATGAAGCTACAGGGACAGAGTCTTCCTCAAGCTCTTCCTATCATCATGAAGCAGCCACCTGTGCCAGCCCCAGCCATGCCAACAGCTCCTTTTGGTACAGTGCAAGCTTACACAACAACTCATGCAGCCATGATATGATGTGGCATTAGGTTTTATTACACAGGGCTGCTGTAGCTATGTTGTACAGGGTTCATTATTGTAATGACAGATTAGTGCTGATGTAAATATTACTGGTGCTTGGCTAAGGTGTGCCACTGTATATCTGTAAGTGATATAAGTGATAAGACTCACTATTAGATTTTTTATCGATCAGACTTGATATCACTATTGGATTTCTTGTTGATCACCTGGCAGAAGATAAAACGTGTGAAAAGATGTTGTGTTTCATCATTTACACACAGATTTATTAAGTAGCAACAATGGCCTTTTTAATTCTAGGAATCATAGATGATGCAAAACCAATGATGTAAACCGAATTATGAATAAGTAAGAAACCTTGACGTACATTATGGTGGGAACATTATGACTTTCCCATAAGTGGGAAAAATGTGGTACAAAAGTATAGATTATAGCACTTTTAAGATATAGCACCAACCCTTTTGCAAGGAAAACCTTAGTCCTCACAAGACACACCCTTGTTATGCAGGTGGACAGAAGGTGCACAGCTTGAAAGCCCCTAGCTGCAGAATCGTAATGTGAAACAGATAAGCATGACCTTCAGAGTCCACCAGAGCGAAACAAACTTGTTTTCAGGCTGTCAGATTTGTCATGTGTTTCCTGAACTCAGTAATTGTAAAAATGAAAATTTGCTTGACATTACCGTTCTGCTGGAAAAGTCATTTAAAAATCACTGAAGCGATTCTTTTACTGAATTCTTGTATGCTGTTTTATAGTCCAAATGTGTCTTTAACATTTGCCTGTTTGTTTTTGCAGGCCTGGGAACGATGCCAAACATACCCATGATGCCCAACGTGCCCATTCTGACCCCTATTCCCGGGACCTCTGCTCTGACCACTATGAGCCCCATGCAGGGCATGACTCCCATGATGGGCACAGGGCTGTCCATCCCAGTCATGCCTAGCATCAGCACGCCAGCTCTGCCTAACGGACCCATCGGCATTCTGCAGCCGACCCCCATGACTCTCAACTCAAGTAAGACATTTGTAACAGTAGGTAAAAAGTACAGCCTTGTGGAACTGTATTGACTTCATTAAATTATCTTTGTTGTTTTAGGTTCTGGTGTGTAAGAGGACATTTATATGCTAGTGTATTTCTAAACATTGGCAAAATTAACTTATTACTTATTAAAATGCATAGACTTTCTCTTTAAGAAATTTCTCTTTAAGTGGTATTATTACTAAGAAATAATAATACCACATCCGGCACTATATAGATTTGTAATCTGTTAACAATACCATCTAATGCCATCTACGGCAGTCAAAGTAGCTTATAATTGCCAATGGTTGTAACCGAACTAATGCTTATTGGCTGTTTAGAAACTGTGAATGGGTTCTTTGATAAATTCCATTAAAATTATTTTTGGGTAAATTATATTTTTGGGTAAATTCCAGAACTAGATTTTATGATTGTAATGAATGTAGACATATACTGTATTTTGTGCCATTGTGTATATGGAGAAAATATGAGTTGCTCTGAATGCAGAGTGCAGTAGAGGTGAAGTGACAGTGATATGTTTAGTCAATGCTAATGCTAATTATCATTTCTGTTACATTCTTTCTCTGTCAGGACTGGTTAATGAGAAGTATTTGTTTCATAAAGTTGAGAGTAGGATTGTTGATTCAATAATAGACACTGTTGTTCTAATAATATAGGCTGTAGTTCGTCTGCAGTATGTTGTTTTTTTTTTTTGTATATAGTTTTTCAGAAGTCTGTATTTTCTTTTAAATGTTTGTGTCTTTCTGTAGCTCTCCCTCTGTCGAGTTCCTTTTCCTCCTCTCCACTGGGCTTCTCAGTCACTCCTGTCAGCAACACCCCCTCCCTGCTGGATCTGGGTTCGAGCAGGTCAGAAACTCTGTGCTGTGCATCCACACATACATCATGTAGCCTGTAATTATCTTATTACAGCGTCTGTCTGGTAGTGATGTTCATGCACAAATTGCTGACCCATGTGCTTCTCCTGTCTACAGCTCAAACTCCTCCTCCTCATTGGCCAGCAACTCTCCTAAGGCCAGCCCCTCTGACTGGGCCATCCCACAGGCATCCCGGCTCAAATACAGGCAGCAGTTTAACAGCCTGGACAAGCAAATGACTGGTTATCTAACAGGTCATTGATTGTTGTGGACACAAATCAATAATAGGCAAAGACAAAGTGTTAATGGTTACTCATAAAAACCTTATTGGTCTGCGTAAAAGCTTTAACAATTGTTTGGTTTGTGTGGTTTCTCTTAACAGTCCCTGCAGGCAATGCTTTCAAAATTCCACTTTTTATACTGTGACCATCTTCATTTATAATCCTGGAGTTAATACAGGATTTAGACGCTTTAGCTGAAGGCTAGTAATGAAGTAAGATAACAATCCTTGCCTGTGTGTTCTATCAACAGTTACTCTTACAGCAGTGATTATGTAATCACTTACATAATTCATGTAAAACATGACGTGTTTTCTAGAGAATTTCAAAAATGAGAAAAGGGAAAAGTGATATTGTGGAGTAGAGTTCACAGGTTTAAAAGCCCTCTGCACATACCTTGAGGTCAAGTATTCGTTTTACACATCATTTAAGTAAGTTCTTCAGCGTGAGAACATTTGTTGTAAAGCAACAGTTCGAGCAGATTCCGAACTGCAGGTGATATAAAAATATTTGCCATCTCCAGTCCAACCAGTTTTGCTAGTACAGGAAAGGTGCCACCTAGATGCTTGTTAAAAAACTCAAATGTGCAGATGTAGAAAGTTTTGAATCTGAGAATATTACCTGAGGTATGTGTTTATGACTAATTAAAAGAAATATATAGCCACAGATTACCGATTATTTATTACCTCTGCAGGCCCTCAAGTGAGAAATGCTATGGCTGCAACATTGCTAACTCAGTCCCAGCTAGCTACCATCTGGTAAGTCTTTGCCCTCTCTGAATATCAGCATAAAGCATATCTTGAAAAGATATCTTAACCAGAGGAAATTTCATAGCGGATTTTGAATATGGCTTTAAGGCAGATCAGAAAGCATACATCAGTTGTGTCAGTAAGTGCAATTGTTTTTGTGTTTTCCTTAGGAATCTGGCTGATGTTGATAAGGACGGTAAACTGAGGGGTGACGAGTTTATTCTGGCCATGCATCTGGTAGACATGGCCAAAATGGGCCAACTCCTTCCTCTGGCACTCCCGTCAGATTTGGTGCCTCCATCACTAAGGTACAGGTGACTGGTCTCTGATTGGCCATAAGACTTTATACTATATACTAAACACTGGCTGTGTTGTAATGATTTGAAATAGTATCTGACTGGCTGTCATGCTCTCCATATAAATCATCAGGGGGAAGGTTGGTGACTCTGTAAATGGACCCACTCCCTCTACCTACGCAAGCCTGGCTGAGGATCTCTATGAAGCGGAGCCTCCTCAGAAACCAAGAAACAATTGTAGGGCCCCACCTATCATTACACATTTCAAACATCTATGACTCAGTTATGTACAAAAATGCCTCCCACCTTTTCTGTACACAACTATTCAAATAGTTCACAAGTGCCTACGACTGAGTGACAATGAGCTATTAAAATGGTTTTATATGGCCGATCATTATCTAAATAATTTAAGTAAATATTTACTCTCATTGTGTTGGGCTTACAGACACAGATTGTACACCGCTGACTTTAGGCCTGTAGTATCCCTCCCTTCCGGTTCTGTATACAGCCAGGCCACACTTACAGTGTAAATGTCATACAAAACATTTTACTAAGCATTTCATACTATATGTTTTTATAGGTCGGACAACAGACGGTTTATTTGAACATGTCCTGTGATGTTTCTTTTTATATTTCATATTTTTATCAATGCAGTTACATTTATGTGATTTAACTGTCCAAAAAACTGTTTTGGGCCCCTGCATATACAGTTTACAATGCAAACTTTGTCCAATGAGTAAACACTAGTTGCAAGTGTAAAAAAAATCTTGACTCAATGTAATCAAAAATTGAGGTTTTGTGTACCATGTATCTTAAACGTTGTTGCTGTTCATTGTGTTTATTTGTATGTGTTCTCTAATTCTCCAGTCACCTTTGAAGATAAGTTTAAGCTGAACATGGAGATGGGAAACGCTGAGCTGGAGAAGCGTCGACAGGCCCTGCTGGAGCAGCAACGGAGGGAAGAGGAGAGGAGAGCGCAAAAGGCCAGAGAGGAGCAGGAGAGGAGAGAGAGGGAGGCGCGTGAGCTGGAGCTGAGGAGAAAAAGGGAAGAGGAGGAGAGACTTGAGCGACAGAGAGAGCTGGAGAGACAAAGAGAAGAGGAGAGACTCCGAGAGCTGGAGAGAAAAGAGGTGAAGACAACAAGCACCTTTGAAAACATTTATCTGGGCCTACGTGACACTCCTGATACATAAATACAAAGATTAAGGTCAAAAGCTTCCACTGACCCCTGCTATGCTGTTCCTCACAGGCAGCCAAGAAGGAGCTAGAGCGCCAACAACAGATAGAGTGGGAGAGGAGGAGAAAGCAGGAGCTCCAAAACAAGAAGAGTGAGGAGCAGGAGGAGATTGTCAAGCTCCGAGCCAAGAAGAGGAGTCTGGAGATGGAGCTGGAAGCTGTGGTGAGACCTTATGGGATGATGACATCATAGTGTCAATCAGTGGTTCCTAGGCTCTTCTAAAGTGTTCTAGTTCACCCCTTTCCTTTACCATAACCTCCCACCATTGGTCCTTCTAGCACTCCTTCTAGCAGAGGTTTTGTATTTATTTTCTTGTCTTTCAGGGCAACAAGCAGAGACAAATCTCTGACAAACTCCGAGATGCTCAAGGCAAAAAGAGGATTCAGAAAAACGAGCTGGAAATAATCAACCAGAAGAGAGACTCCTGCATTACAGAAATCAACTCCCTGGAGAAGCAGTTAGAGGTCTGACCACTGAACCACACCTGCTTGTACACTCAGACTTTCCAAATGCAGGCTTAACATTTAAGCACCTCATTTAAGTTTAGCCTTGTGAAACACATTTTAGATATAGGCAGCCACACCTCATGAGGTAATCATTGTACTCAACTTTGGATTTGCATGTACAGGAAGCTAATAAATGTTAGACTAAAACCCATTAAATTACATTAAATGTGTACCTTGAAACCTTGACCACTTCAAGTCACTTTGAATTAATACATCTGCCAAATACATAAATGTAAATGTGTTTTAACAGGAGTTTAAGTGGAAGTTGGGACAGTCTATCACAGAGCAGCAGAAACTTGGTGAAAAACTTCGCAGTATGAGTCTAAACAACATTCCTAGTACGATACTTAATACATTTATGCGATATTTGATGTTTATTTTGCAATTCAATTATCCACATGATTAGTTATAGTTAAATAATTAATAAGTATGACCTCATGCTCTTTTACCATTACAGCACCACAAATTTATATTGCCACTGTTTCTTTGCTTGTGTAGCTGCCACCATAAACACCTTACAGAGGAGTATGGAGGAGAAAGATAACACCTGCCGAAAACTTAAGGAACAACTTTCTGCTTTGGAAACAGAGACTGCAGCAAAATTAGCAGACATGGATCAGTACAAAAAGGAAATCCAGGTAAACCAATAATATGACTCAACTGTGACTAACAATTCACCTTAACCAATCAGTACAGAGCAAACTGACATGCATTTAGCAAGATTTTTACAAGACCAATATCTAGCTGTTTTGTCTTTTGAGGCATATTTACCAAATCATATTACACTAGCAATTTAGATCATTTTCCAGCTGTGCAGTCTTAGCATCTCAGCTAATGGCATATAGACTGCTGCAGATGACAATAATGCGAATAACCTCTATGCTTTTGTCCCTGTGTCTTTATCACTAGCTGTAGAGCTTTTCTGTCTGTCTACTTGTCTGTCTACTTGTCTGTCTCTCCCTGGCTTTCGCTGCAGTTTGAGGAAACGGATGACTGCATGCTTAAAGGCCTGCTCTCTTTACTCAGTTGCCTCAGCAATCTCTTCTTTCTTCTGAAGGTTGCAAATCTCTCTTTCTTTATCTCTCATCCTCACTTGTCAGCCCAGAACAAATAAACAGGATGTTGTAGCCGTGGGCTGGATTTGCATGAGTGCTGGAGTGAAAAATGTAAGGTGTCTAATGGTAGGAATACTTTGTAGGTGGATGAACTTTTCAGCTAGTTTTTCTCACAGGCTTTGTGTGTTGTTTCCTCTTGACTCATGTACTTGTTTCCTACTGGTATCCATTGTGCGGATGCCAAACAAATGTTTTCAGGTTTACCTGGTAAGCTAGTCATGACATAGAGATTTGATATGTCACTGCATAAGCATGGCTGGTAATGGATTCAAACACAAAGGCCTTAATTTACCATTATATATGTCTATGTATATGTGTGTATACATTTTTTCTCATTTTGGTTAGGGTAAGAGTGTTAAATAAATTGGGATTGCATTGAGAAGGTCCTGAATTCCTTAAAGTTGGTCATCCTGTTGGGATGTTTGTTTATCAGGACCTCCGAGAGAGCCAAAGGATGCAGCAGGCTGCTTTGGAAAAACTCCGGACCATCAAGGAAGAAAAAATCAGAGAGCTGAAAAAACGCAAGCAGGAGGAACTGGAAAAGAAAAGAAGAGAGGAGGAAGAGCAGAGGTATATTTGACTGCAGTATACTCACACTTTCCAGTACTTCTGGTCCATTCATGATACTATGAAATACTTTATCATTTCTCATTCCTATTTGCTTCTTAATTCAGGCGCATAAAACTGGAAAAGGAGCGACAATGGCAGGAAAAACTGAAGCGTGATGAAGAGGAGAAACAGAGGAAACTACAGGAGGAAAGAGAGGCCAAACTTCGTGACGAGGAGGAGAGGGAGAGACAAGCTCGTTTACAGGCTGCTAAAGAACAGGCAGAGCGGGAGCGCAAAGCCCGAGAGGAGGAGGAGAGGAGACGCAGAGAGGAGGACGAGAGAAGACGCAGAGAGGAGGTCGAAAGGAGAGAACAAGAAAGAAGACTTGATGAGAAAAGGAGACAAGAGGAGGAAGAGGAGCGTAGACAACGAGACGAAGAGAGAAGGAAATTAGAGGAGGAGAGGAGACAACTGGAGGAGGAAAGGAAGAAATTAGAGGAGGAGAGAAAACGGCAGGAGGCAATTAGGTTGGAGGAGGAGAGAAAGCTCAAGGAGCGAAAAAGAGCAGAGGAGGAGCGGAGGAGGAAAGAGGGAGAGAGACGAAGAGAGGAGGAAAGACGAAGGGAGCGGGAGGAGGAGGAGCGAAGGCGACAACGGGCCCAAGAGGCAGCTGTGAGGGATGCAGAAGAGAGAAAGAGACTAGATGAAGAGAGAAAGAGAAAGGAGGAGGAGAGGAAAAGGCAGGAAGAGGAGGAAAGGAGGCGTCAGGAGGAGGAACAAAGGAAACAGGATGAGGAGAGGAAAAGAAAACAGCAGGATGAAGATGATCAACAGAACAAAAAGAACACTGTTAAATCAGACATTGTTGCTGCTCTTCTGCGTGGCCTGGCAGAGAGGAAGGGTAAAGAGAGAAATTATAAAAGATAAAAAGTTCTCTATATTCAATTGTTTTTGAAGGTTGATGTTGTTTACCTGAATGTCTTTGTGATTCCAGGCACCAGACAGCCACTTGGAGCACAGCACAGAAGATCAGCTGCACTGACCACGTTTAAAGCTCTCTATCCCTTCACAGCCAGAAACGATGAGGAGCTCTCCTTTGAAGCTGATGACCTGATTGAGGTCAGTTACAATAAATCTCACAAAACTGTCATATAGGTCATATGTGACGGCGTAATCAATAAGAAAAAAGTACTTTGCCCTATTTTGTAGCTTTAGTTATTTTTAGGGCTATTAGTATTTTTTAAATTGTGACATTTTCCCACTTTATTTGTACTGCAGTGCAAAAAATACTGTTCAAATTTTCAAAAATCTTAATGTATTTATATTTTTATATCTGATTTTCACTTAAATATGTTTTCGTAATATTTATGCTTTAGGAAATTCAATAATTTACAATAATTTATACAATAATTTAATTTAGAGAGCATGCTCAGTGTAAAGAGACTTCAGTGTTCCCTCAGTGTTCAGGTTTACAGTTGTTTGTATTGTAATGTATTGTTTAGGTGGATGAGAGTGTAGACCGAGAGCAGGGCTGGCTCTATGGCAGTCGCCAGGGAAAGATGGGCTGGTTCCCTGAGAGCTATGTGGAGAGACAGACCAAATCTGAGGCTCTCCCCACAGCCAAACAAGCCCTAAAGCCCCAGATCAACATCTCCACCAGGTGCAGCCTCCAAACAAAATACCTCCTTCTGTTTAAATGTGTCACTTACACCTGTATCAGTTATTTACATGGATATTTTCCACAGACAAAGTGCATATTGCCATAGAACCATCACAGAGAACATTTACAGCTACAAACTTCTTGTCAGAAATAAATAATGTAGAAATACAACAATAACAATTCAGTTTCGACAGTTGAAATTAGTTCAGTTTGTAGCTGTGAGTGTTGCATGTACTTTGTCTGTGGAACACATGAACGTGAAATGGTCAACACTTACATGAATACTAGTAGCTCAAAGTGTGCTAAGCCAATGTTCTTCAGAAGTTGCTTGACCTTCTCTATTCGACATTGTAACATTTCACTATTTTAACATTTTCACACATTTTAAATGGGGAAATGCTCCCTATTTTACAACATGGTCGTAAGTCAACTGCTCTACATCTGTTCTGTAAAACCTGTATGTGGTTTGGATTCTGTGCTTAATGTTAAATGTTTTTCTTGTAGTTCTGTTGATGGAGCTGACACTGCAGCAGATGGACCCAACTATGAAGGTAAATTAAAAAAAGTGTTTTACTCCCACCAGTAAACCTCTGCCCATGAATGCATCACAAACTAATCTCTGCACATCACCAATGTCCTGCAGTTAATCCTGTTTGTAAATCTTCTCATCAGAGTATGTGGCGCTGTACACTTATGAGAGCCCTGAGCCCGGTGACCTCACCTTCACTGCGGGTGACATCATACTGGTGACGGAGAGAGAGGGCGAGTGGTGGAAGGGCAGCATTGGGGATCGATCCGGTGTCTTCCCCTCTAATTATGTCAAGCCAAAAGAGACTGATGTAATTTATAGTTAAATGGTTATTTTTATGGCTTCCAATTAAGGCTGTCATTGACACAGTAACACAGAGTAGGCAGCACTGAATGAGTAATGAGGCCTTTCACACAAGGTGTTTTCTTGTGTTTAAAGACAGCAGGACTGAGTTAGGCTTAACTCAGTATGTATAAGTGTGTATAAGTCAGTGACAGGCCTATAATACTATTAACAATATTACGTAAAACAGGCCATAAATTAATTTCTAAGGTAACATTTTGTAACCCAACCACTGTAATATGTATAAATTATTTTTATTTTGGCCATTTTATCTCCAAACATTGATATTGATAGATTGATATAATTGATAGAATATATGCTGTATATGAATTGTTTTGTAGTTTGTGGTGATGTAACCTATGTTTGGTTTTCATTAGACCTCTGGTAAACTTGGAACACCTGGGAAGAAGCCAGGTAAGTTACTGTGTCATGAAGTAAAAACTCCATTAATTATGCAGTTATGCTATTTTGTATGTACAAAATTATATATATATATATTATATATATATATGTATATATATGTACAAAATTATATTTATATATATTATATAATATATATATGATATATTTCAGTGTCATATTGTGATGTGGTTGTAACACATTGTAAAATATAATATATTTGTGTGTAGAAGTGGCCCAGGTGAGCACTGCATATACAGCTGCGGGTGCCGAGCAGCTCAGTCTGGCCCCAGGTCAACTCATCCTCGTACTCAACAAGAACCCCTCTGGCTGGTGGCTCGGGGAACTGCAGGTCAGTGCACCACTGACGCTCATTGACCTGAGAGGGGTCATTTCCTACTATACCTTTGTTTACTGGTTGGCTAACCTACAGTATTGCATGACCTACAGTATTGCATGTTTCTGTATAGGTATTAACTTATACAGGCAGAATATAGGCTGACACAGGCAGAACATGCATCTTCACACAGAAATTTAATTTTGTTCTTTTAATATGTTTTGCTATTAATATCATAAGGGTTTGAATAACCCATATTAGTTTCTACAAATGGAGTATTTCACTTTTCCATATGGTATTATGTTAGTGGGTATTATGTTAGTATTATATTAGTATTATTTCCGTGGGTTTTTATTTGTGTGTATTTTCAGGCCAGAGGAAAGAAGCGCCAGAAGGGCTGGTTCCCTGCATCACATGTTAAGCAGCTGGGCTCAAACAGCGGCAAATCCACACCTGCACCTGCAGTTGGTAAGAATCTGACCATACTGTTCTGCATTCAGACTCTAAATTCAGATTGAATGAACCACATTAAATGAACCACATTAAATTCAGTTGTAAAATGTTTTTAAACGCACACCTGCAACTACAGTATCTTATAGCAATGCAGCAAGTTGCTTGGCAACTCCAGTATCCAGTTAGTATTTTGTGGTGGAAAATTTACTGTTACATTAATATAATTATTAATAGCATATTAAAAGCCCTAAATTTTTAACAGTAAGTTACAGTTAGTTTCTCTAGTGCTGTATGCTTGAAAGCAGTAAGCAGTTTGTGTCTGTGCATTTACAAGATAAAGCACTGTAACACACAACTCTCGTGACTAATTGTTTCTCATCTGTTTCTCCAATGTTTCTCACCCTAGTCTGCCAGGTCATTGCCATGTACGACTACACCGCAGCCAATGGGGATGAGCTGAGCTTCTCCATGAATCAGATCATCAACGTGTTGGACAAAAATGATCGTGATTGGTGGAAAGGAGAACTCAATGGGGTCACAGGCTTGATCCCTACCAACTATGTGAAAATGACAGATTCAGACCCCAGTCAGCAGTGTAAGTAGAGTGCCAAAAACAGACCGGTATATTTTGACTGTTTTTATTGTCACTTAGGTTTTAGCTTTAAATAGCTTTGGCAACTGTAAGTGTCTTTATTAAGAGACTTGTGTGGTTTCCAGTCATAGACAGGCCATACTTGTTAAGCACATGTTACATTTTATAGTGCATTCTGTGATTTAGGAGTTCTTTTGATGTTGACTGAAATGCGATAAAATGAGTTTTTGTGTTACAATTTCAATAACGATTGTATACAGCTTTAAATATTTCAGTGCAATTATCCAGTTGCAATATATACAATTCAATATATACAATATTCATCTATGGTTCATTTTCTGGGTTGGAAAGGTTTTTTTGATCATTTACAATTATACATATAGGACAAGATAGATTTAAATATTCAGTTGTGTTTTTCCCCACAGATGTATTGGCTATGTTTAGCCACAGATGTATTTTATACACGTTTATCTATGGCTTCTTTTTGTCATTTGTATTGTAACACCTTCTGTTTACCCACATGCCACTGGAACCAGTATTTACTCACTTAATTACCCTCCTCTGTCTTTCCCATTATTTACTTTCTCATGTGTTTTAATATACAAGCTCTTCTGTTGACTGGATTCACTGATTAATCACACTAAAGTTTCTTAATGACTGCTGCTTTGATATTAGTTTTGAATTCCTGGACTTCAGTGAAACTGCAGCCCCATGTGAGTCAATTTAGGAGATGTTCTAATCTGCACTTAGTGTGAACCTGCATCTAGCCTGTCATTAGGGCTGATGTAATGACAGGGTATTTAAAGATGACATAGTTGGGGTCAGTGCAGCCTTTAAGAGAGTATTTGTAAGTGTTTTCTCTGGCTGTTTAAAGACATTTTGTCCTTTTAAAGAACAAATGATTGTTGTTTATATTGAGGCAGTTTAATCTGGGATCAATGTGGGGTTTTGTTACAAAGTTTATATTGTGGAGTAGTTTATAGGCCAAGAAAGAGTTTGTATTAATATCTGTTATAGGTGGTGTATTAGAAATGTGATTAATGACATGAAACGCTGCTATTTTAAGCACCAGCACTGTCACCCTGGGTGGGATTGTTACATATTTGCAGAGCTTTGTGCTGTCTGTGCATGACACGTTTATGTATAAACAGATTTGTTTAATATTATGCAGGAAACTGTGCAAATAGCTTTTGAAGCTGTGGACAAATGTTTGCCTTAATATAATCATAATGGATGTTGTTGTTTGTTCAAGTATCTCATACTTTGAATCTTGTATTTATATATTTCATTAAAGAAATATAGAAATTAAAGTCTTTAAAAAACCTTAAGCTCATTTTTGTCATCACTTTGATTTACTTGTAATATAAAAGCAACATTTAAATAACACACTGGATAGAATTTCATAACCTGAGTAAAAATCAGTTATTTGTAGTATTGTTATTAATTACTGTTATAATCAATACATTTCAAGCTAAATAAATACAGATAACAGAATTTATTATTCGCCGTAGCTGAATTTCCAGGAAGTTTGGCATCAATCCTGACATTATTTAGCTAGCTAATCCAGTGCCGTCTGGTTCCTGTTAGCCTGTTGCTGTGTTATGGGTGAAAACAGATTGAATCCTGCTAGCATGCTTACACTGTTCAACAGTAAATCATCAGATTTTTACTAAAACGCAGTTAAGGAAAATGAGCGATCGCTCAGGGGGTAAACTGCTATTTTTACGGCTATGGAATGTGGACGCTGAAGGCCCCTCTAAAGACTCCGGCTCCCCGGATGGTCAAACTGGCAGACCATCACCAGGTAAGAATTCATGTCAGAGAGTTTTGGCGTTTCCTCAACACACCGCAACTGATTTTTCCCTGCTTGCTTCTGAGTGCTTGAGTGTTTGGGCTTGTTGATGCACATAACTGAGGGATCTTCTGGAGCAGTGAACTGTTTGTGTGTTTAAGGGTTTGTTTATAAGGGTTTGTTATATGTGGGGAGTTCACCTGTGTGATCTTCTTGTAGGGGGTGATGGTTCGCTGAGTCCCCAAGAGAGAAAGCGTCAGGGCTACATAGATGAGCTCATTACCACAGAAGAGAAATACATAGAAGATCTACAGCTGGTCCTGGAGGTACCAAACCATACATCACATACAACTATTTATTATGTAAACACATTTATTTATTTTTAGTTATTTATTTGAAAATATAAATAAACAAATGTATCATTTTATTTATAATAAAGATATTGTTAAAAATAAGTTGTTAAAAATAGATTATTTTAATCATGTATATCATTTTTAATATATAAATTATTTAATTTTATTTAATAAACAACACAAAAATACACATAAATATTTAGGACATATATAGCATATTTTTTGTTATTTAATGTTTTGTGTTGTATTTTATTTGTTATTAAATGTAATTTTTATTGCTGCATTTTGTTCTTGTAGTTTGATATAGTGGTGTGATAAATACCATTTTCTGCATGTATAACAAATACATATTTACAATTGTACTTGTGTTAATATACAGTATGTCACACTGTATATTTGTCTTTGCTAAGGTCTTCTACAAACCCATGTCTGAGTCCGGCCGCCTGACAGAGGCTGAAATGAACATGATATTTGTCAACTGGAGGGAACTTATACAAAGCAACAGCAAAATGCTGAAGTAAGTGGTTTACAAACGTTTAAAAAATCATTTCACATGTGCCGCCACATCAGACTCTTACATGATGTGTGTATCGCCAGGGTCCTAAAGACGAGGAAGAAGACTGGGGGAGACAACACACCAGTACACATGATCGGAGACGTCCTGGCATCCGAGCTGTCACACATGCCGGCATACATCAGTTTCTGCAGCTGTCAGCTGAACGGCGCCGTGCTCCTGCAGCAGAGAACCGACCAGGAACCCGACTTCAAAACCTTCCTGAAGGTAGCAGAACGTTCACTGCTGAAGTTGGCCTCAAGGCTATAATGGTTAAAGATAAAATGAGCCGTCCTGAAAATCTTACACATCATTGGAGTTTGGAGATAGGAAGTCTTTTTCAAGCTTTGTATTTTTGTCATTTCCAGTGATAATGTAAAAACATCCCTAAACAAAGTATTTACTTGAGAAGCAAATTGACATCAGGTGTCAAATGTTTGTTTTTGGGCATAAAACTAATTCATTTTTCTTGACCTATTGGCTAAAAATACTAGAAATTGTTATAAACATGTATGAATGTTTATATCTTCTAATTTTACACTAATAAATGTGCCTTGATTTAAGGACATTTGTGCTGGGAAAAAATGTTTTGCTCAATATAAACATTAACACTGACTATTGAATATTTCAGAAAATAGCCACAGACTACCGTTGTAAAGGAATGCCACTGTCCAGCTTTTTACTGAAACCTATGCAAAGAATCACACGTTACCCACTTCATATTAAAAATGTAAGTACTGAAAATTAACCAGGTGACCTGCTTGCTGTAAACTTTTACGATTTCACTGTCTACGATTACCAGTATATTATAACCTGTCTGTGTTGGAAGTTGGACGTTTTTCTGTGTTTTTATATACACCAGTATTATGTGTAAAGCTTCTTTGAAGCAAGGTAACATTGTAAAAAGCACCATATAAATATAAACCGAATTAAATTGTATCTAGATTCTTGAGAGTACTCCCAGAGGACATGAGGACCATGATCATCTTCAGGAGGCTTTGGAGAAAGCAGAGCTGCTGTGCTCTCAGGTGAACGAGGCCGTCCGAGAGAAGGAGAACTCAGACAGACTGGAGTGGATTCAGTCTCATGTGCAGTGTGAAGGCATCACTGAGGTATTTACACTCAGATACACTGTTATTACAAGCTTTGACTTTCACATTTAACACTGTATTAACTATCTGCTCCGTCACCCACATAGAATCTGACCTTCAAATCTATGACCAATTGCATGGGTCCTCGCAGACTTCTGCACAGCGGCAAACTGTTTAAGACCAAGAGTAATAAGGAGTTGTACGTCTTCCTGTTCAGTGACTTTTTGCTGTTCACACAAGCTGTCAGGCAGTTCACTTCCTCAGGAACAGACAAACTCTTCAACCCCAAGTCAAACACTCAATACAAGATGTACAAGACGGTAGGTTTCCACTGCTCTGTATATTTGTGTGCACAGAACCACTTTTAAATTGAAAAGGAAATTTTATATTATAGTATACCCTATATAATATGTATGTGCCATATATAATATATATGTAATTGTATATGCTGTATATACTGTCATGTTATTTATGCTGTATATATTGTCATGTGCTTTGTAATGTATTTCCAGCCTTTGTTCCTCAATGAAGTTCTAGTGAAACTTCCTTCAGATGCGTCCAGCGATGAGCCCGTCTTTCACATCTCTCATATAAACCGTGTTTACACCCTGAAGACTGAGAACATCAATGAAAGGTGAGTGTCACAGGTCGAGCTCTTTATCTGCTTCATCTGCATGCTGCTGTTTACTGAACACACTGGACAGTTTCTGAACCATAAACGCAATGTTGCTGTCGCCACACTGTATCGCTAAAGACAACAAGGTTTTATGACTATAAATGCCACTGCAAGAGGATTTAAAAGATGAGAAAACAGATGTTGTAAAAGGGAATGTTTAAGGGTCTTTAAAATACTAAGGCATGTTCAATAACATAGGCAAGAGCAATAACTAGATGGATAACTATAACAATAACTATATTAGCATCAGAACAAACAGTTAGTTAATCAGTAAATGCGTGAGCCTGTTATATTTGTATTTGCTGTCAATGTTTTATCGTTCATCAGCTAAAGGAATGTCAGAGTATACAGTTTCTGTATTGTTATTGTATTGTTATTGTTGGATTCCCCTATTCTTTTACACTTACAATTGTTTTATAAGTGTGTTTGGGTTTTCTGCACAGGACTGCATGGGTTCAAAAGATCAAAGCTGCATCTGAGGCATTTTTTGAGACTGAGAAGAATAAGCGGGACAAAGCCTTTCAATGTAATTCCTCCAATATTACTTACACCTTTTAAACTATCATAATGATTGAATTGAATAAATCAGTGATGACAGACTGTGATGAGACTACAGTGTCTCTTGTCATTTAAAAACAATCTAATTTCTCTTTGTTTTCTGCTTCACAGCTCGCTCAATAAAGTCGAGTAGAATCGGTCGACTGCTTGTCATCATCTTAGAAGCAACAGAGCTTAAATCTTCTAAATATAATGGTGAATGGTTTAAATACAGAAAATACTTTCAGTAAATTTCTGTAATCTACAACATGTTACATTGCTTGTCTTTTTCTTTCCTGTAGGGAAGAGTAATTCATACTGTGAAGTGACTATGGGCTCTCAGTGCTACAGCTCTCGAACCATCAATGACACCGTCAATCCCAAATGGAACTTTAATTGTCAGTTTCACATTAAAGATCTGTATCAAGATGTCCTGTGCATTACAGTGTTCGAACGTGAGCAGTTTTCACCAGATGGTAAGTATACCAAGTGTTTTTAAACATTAAATTACATTCTGTATACGTTTAACCAATGTAATCAATAGGTTCCCCAACCCAGCATTGTTGCATTTCTCCATTCCATCTGTAGAATTCTTGGGTCGTACTGAGGTTCCCGTGGCCACCATTAAAAAAGAGTTGGAGAATAAAGGTCCATCCACCAGAAAACTCCTGCTTCATGAAGTTCCCACAGGGGAGGTTTGGGTTCAGCTGGACCTGCAACTGTTTTGACCACAAAGGCTCCAAATGAGAAGATACCCCCTTTAAAACTGCACCTCAAGCACAACGACCCACCACAAACCCTTGAGATCTTTCACACTTGCTCTTGCCTTAAACACTCTCAGCTACTGTAAAACATGCTACTGAATACGAGACTATTGGAAAAAAATGAGTTGCCTTACAGATTTGCCAAGTTTTGCTTTTGGATCACGTGACATGAGGGAAAAAGGGAAATATTTTGGGAAATGTATTATGCTTTTGCCTAAAAAATTCACCACTGGATGTAGAGGTATCTCAGGAATGTTTTCCTTTGAATATACTGTGTTATTGCTGTACTGGAATCCATATTTGTTATAATCATAACTTGCCTTGATACGATGTTGATGACTTCTTTAAACTTGAATGTTTTCATCAGGAGCTCTGAAACGAGTGATGGAGACCATTTAAAATGAATTGCTCATCTGTCTTACCTGCCAATTGTTAAATGAACGTCACCAATGCAGAATTATTTGCACCAGCCAATTTATCTTCTAAAATCTCTGTAATGTATGTAACATGGAAGGATTACTGCTCGTTTTATTTACTAAGGTACAAATGATGTGCTTGACAAGGGGTGATATATTAGTTTTAGGCACTGTTTATGTTGTGTACTTGACTGAGTTTTATTTATGTAATTTATGCGCCATGGACTATCTGCACATTTAATGGTGACCAATATTTCTGAATTGCCATAAAGCATTCAATTTCTAATATTGTAAATTGTAATATTGAGCTACAGCATTATGGATGTCTTTAGGTTGTTTGCTTTAGGTTGTTTGTTTTAGTTTAAAGTGTAAATGTAATAAAGTTTGTTGAATGTCCTGCCAAAAATAGTTTTCCTCTTTTATTTTATTCTGTTGTAGCTAGAAATTCTGTAGTAAGACTAGAAATAGCTAAAATAATGAATGTATTGTAAGAAAAGGCTTGACATAAGCACAGGTAAACAAATAATAAGTTATATTAAGTTATATATATTAAGTTATATTAAGTTAATAAAGTTTAAATTAGTTTTCAGCCTGTAAAAACCTTCAGCACGTAGCCCCAGTAAATCATATTAAAAGGACTTTGCTGCTGGTGGTTGTTAAGGGCAACACAACGCCCCATCCGGCGCAACTAAAACTTTCTAAAACTTTTGCGTCTTGCCAATATCGTTTCATGGCTATGAATCCATTTCCAAAGTTACTACAACACGCTCTTATTGACACGAAACATGTTGAGTGTGCGGCGCTGGTTGCGGCTAAAAGTGGCGATATAACAGCGGCGTCCAGGAACTTCACAGTAAGTTTGTTGCAACTGTTGTATGTCTTATTACCCAGACATGCGCCTTTAACTCTGTATCGTTCCGTTTAATATAACTACGACTTGTCCAGGAGAAGTTTTTGTTTAATAAGTGAAATAAGTTTGATCTTTTAACAGATTTCTCCAGAGCATGTGGCGCTATTTGTAGACGCATTCAAACACCTGAATGCAACAAGGCAGAAAGGACTCAACTATAAAGACAAACTCTACACCTGCGTGCGGGCTGACAAACACTCAATATACTCCACATGTGTACGTTTATTTCACACATGCATACATGAAATGTAAACTTACTAACATGTTCCTAATATAACCTCGCCCACTTTAAAGAGTTAGATTATTGAAAACTGTCACCCTTTGTGTTTATAGGATGGACGTGGCCTGATACTGGCGAAAACTGCGCTGTTTGTGATAGTTGCTACTTATACACAGAACATGTATCCCAGTATCTGCGTGGAGGCTGTTGAAAAACTAGGTAGGTTATTTGTATTTAGTTGAATGAATAAAATACTGAAATGAATAAAAACATGGTTGACCTCATTTAAACAAACATTATTTGTGACTATATCGTGTATTTTAGCCGAGTATCTACGTGAAAAGGATAAATGAGGATCTGACCTAACTGTGGAAATGCATTCCTAACCCAAGTGGCTTATTTGGGAGTCACCAGGGATTTTTCCCAGACAGAGAACAGAGGAGGATGTAACAGACCTATGGGGGTCTAAACTGCTCACCTTGGTGTCTTAGAGAGAGTAACAGAAATAGCATTTTTGTTGTCCCAGTACAGCACTGCATGTACCATAAACAGTAAAATGAGGTTCTGATCAGTTGTGTGACAGATCGGAGTTGTAAACTTTAAAATGTATTTGACATAATTACATTATGCCGTAACAAACATCATCATTGTGTGTGAACATATTTTCAAACAGTAAAGTTAACAAATGTAAAATGTAGTTCATTTAAATCACAAATGTTGTCAGGGGTCGGTGGTCTTTACACTGTGTATAGTAGCTGTGGCCCACACTTATAATTGAATTATATGAATTACAGCCCTGAACAGGACATGCACTGAACATCTGAACCTCTGAAACTGAGACTCACCACAACAGTCATTGCATTAGTACACGGAGTACAGCAGCAGTGCCCTGGAAAATGCAGAACAGACTTGGCTAGAAGATTATCTTGTTTACACTCTATCAAGTTTAAGACCCTGCAAAACAGTTTCTCTCGCCTCAGCACAAACTGACCGCTGCTTTGCTGCAGTGCAGCAGTATCTAATGTAACTGCATTTACATGACTTAAAGCTTCCTTAAAAAGTGCCATATATTTATGTGAGAGGGACCTCTACAGGCCAGAGTAATGTACTTTACTTCAGAATAGACTAAAAAAGCGACCCTCACAACAGCCGATGGCAAATGTACTGAAAACAATGGCTTTACTCTTTAAATAAAAACCACTCATGAATGACCGCAGCATTGGTTATACAACAACTTGCGGTACGTGACCTTCACTTTTGCACGCACAACAAGCCTGACCTCCTAACCTTGTATTAAATATAGTGTCTTACCTTTAAAACAACAAATGTCATAGTTTAACTGATCATTCTAATTCACTGGATTATGTATTTATACATTTATGGACTCAGGAATGCACTCAAAGCTTCTTTGGATAAAAGTATCTGTCAAATGTGCAAATGAAACAAACAACAAATCAAAGTGACATCTGCAAATGTTTTTGTTTCCCTTCATTAAATATTTAGCTTGAAAGCATGTGCTATCTTTGAAACAAATATTATATTATTTGTTATTCAAAGCAATAACATTTATGCATTTTTAAATGTGTGGTTTCGTTGTTTGAACTTTTTGAGGTCACTGTAAATACACAAGCATATTTTCACCAATTCACCATATCACTCAAAAGCAGTCATTGATTTCACATATGCCATAAACATTCTCAGCAGAATGCTAATAACACAGATGTTATTAAAAACACTTCATTTTCAATGTCATTTAGTTTATCATGGCTCAAATATTTATTCAGCATTTGTATTGTACCTTAGTTGTCCTGCTATAAGCAAGATTCAATTATTTATCTGATAACTTAGAATAATGAAAGTAATTTTATATCTCATATACCTGACTTAAATGTATTTTGGGTTATGCCCAGCTACTAAGCCCAGCTGTGCCCAGTAAATTGACTATGGTGTGTTTAGTTCAAAACTCTTGTCAAGTGATGCTTGACAAGGTAAATGTTGGTGGGTGGCCTCAACCCCAGGCCTCATATGAATCATTCTGTGATGACTGTAAACATGTGGAGTGACCTAATGATGCCCTTCAATAGCATGATGAATGGTACATGTGGTTACGTAACATGTTATGTCTAGCTGGTACCTAATACATCCATACTCTATTTTGCTATTTCACTGATTTTAGTTTTTTTATTTACTTTAGATATGATCTTCTTTTACTTCTTTTACTCCCCAATACATTAACTGAAATATTGACGTGTTAAGAATAATCCTTGTCCTTATACAGGTTTTTAAATGACGTGGTCAAGCTGTGTAAAACTGTAACTGTTCTGCCCTCTAGTGTTCGTACAGTGGTATAGCAAATAACGCACTGAACTTGACTTAAGTACTTTAATGAAGCCATGCTCTCAGGCACACACGTCACAGAGCACACCAAACACTGCTACAAAAATACTCTTTTCTACAAAATACTTCAGTCTGTTCCTTCAACATTTCATAATCAAATGCAGCATGTTGATGATAAAAGCTTTAGTAAAAAAAACAACAAACATCTAGGACTAAAACTGAAAAAAAATCAGTAAATAAATACATTTTAAACAAATATAAAGATATGAATAAAGCCTGTTTTTACCTCACAACATTTAAAACCAACAAAAAGAACAAGAAGCAAATTTACAGCAGTTTGTGTGCATTATATTACAGGGTGAATTTTACATACAGACAAGACAATTAATAAAACCAAAGTGATTGAGTCTTTGGGCCTTTAGAGTCAAATGTGTTTTCCTGTGAGGAAAAAGAGAGGCTGGTCCTCTTTGGCATTGGCAGTCTGAAACTCATCACTCAGACGAAACCTCCACTCATCTTCCAGCTCCAGACGTACTACAGTCTGACGCAGAGAGCTCCGGTTGGGACAGATCACACACAGAGTCGCCCCTGAACCAGCAAAAGAGAAAATACAGATGCAAGACTGGGCATTTTTTATTCAATTGTTTACATAAGAGTACAAAACTGTGTATTGCCAGGATAACAAAACACACATACATACACACATATAGATTTATTATGTATCTCTCTGGGTCTTACCTTTCAGGAACTGGAACTTCTTGAGGAACCCAGGTGTCACAAGGGAATCGCAGAAGTAGAGGAGCAGACCACTGAAGAGCAGTCCAGCAGTGCTGATGTTAATGGAGTGAGGCCTGGAGCTCACAAAACAAACAGTCACCTTGACAACAGGCACAAACAAACACAAACAGATTATTTAATTCGAAATCATGGCTTTAAGTTCTTTTAGTCATACACCATGACAGGTTCCTAAAGTACTATGTTAATACTATAGTATTTGAACATAGGACCATGAATTAGAACCGTACCAGATTAAGTCAAGGCACTGTGGTCATAGCACAGTATTGTGTTTGTAAAGGTATAAACATTTCTGAGTCTGAGATGTTGAAGTACCTCCGGGCCGAGGTTCAAGTAGCAGTCGACCGAGAGAATCGGGTGGCTGTAGTTACGGGCACTGAGCGGGAACAACCGATGGCTGGTGTGCTGGAGGTACTTCTCCAGCAGCAGCTGAGCTGGTGTGGCCAGGAACAGGTGCTTGCTGTCTGGGGCACAGATGTACTGAGACGGCTGGATTGTGGTGGGCACATCCGTCATCTGAGGAAAATTCAGAAGACCCACTGCTGCTTAAAGGGTTTATGGCTTAGAAGTAGAAGTATGGATGAAAACCTACTTTAGTCTTGATGATAAAGGTACCATATCCACCAATGGCGATCTGCTTCTTCATCACACTGAAGTTGTTGAACCTGCAAATGAGGAGACCTGCACTGTGGACCCTTAGGTTGAAGTCCACATCATCACATGTGAAGCTGTTGTGAAGAGAGCGATAAAGAACGTGAACATCTAGACAATAATGGAGAACCAATCAAATTAGTGGCTTTTAAACAAATACACAATGTATTTGTGTAAATACACAAATACAACTCACCGGTTCTGGTTGTACTGCACATTCTGAGTGAGATCCACATTGAGCAGCAGGAAGTCATGCAGGTGTCCCCGTGAGAACGGCTCTTTCTGCTGCCTGGTTCTGCTCCCACAACTGGACCACTTCCTCATCCCACACAAGCCATACTGAGTGATGTCTGGAGAAGACTCCATGTGCTGAAGAACCTGTTTGAGGGACACATTTCTTTCTGTCCCTGCAGTGCCACTGAGAAAAAACAGAACTTAAAACTGTCAGATATTTATAAACATAAAATCCAGCAAAACTGAAGTCAGGTAAGTTTTATAATAATTGTCCTTATATTTTCTTCCACAAGCATTATATTTCTGTTCAGAAACAACACAAATGCATGATAAAGCACCTATTTGGGTCCATGTCAACACTGTTCCACATCACGCAGGAATCATCTGTGAGGATGATAAAGGGCCAGACGTCTTGCGGACGGATGCCGTGCTCCACTCTCCTGCTTCGCTCCAACTCCAGGTTATGATAAGACAGTTCTTTGATCAGGAAATGAGCCGCTCCTGGGAAACAGCGAGACATTAAGATGAATATAAACAGTACCTGGATTATTTTTGTAAACTGAGTTTGCAAGATGGTCGTTACCTATTCCAGCTCCATTGAAGATGGTTGGCAGGACAAGCATTATGTGGTTGGGCCAGTATTTCTTATAGACGGCCATCTCATACTCTTTAATGACTAGAATGTGCAGGTGGGCGGCTCCTTCCATGGCATGATACAGATTAAACAGGCCGTGCTCATGGCGACCAGTGGTGGGCGTGAATATGGGACTTTTGATGGCATCAGGACTCTGTAAAAGCCGAACTCAACCTTAATTACTGTGTAGATTTTTCCAGTCAGTATTTTTTTATTAAACAGTCTTAAACTACTTTTATAAAATTAATTTCTAAATTGTTAATATTAGTTTAGATAGTTGTATATCAAACTTCAAACCTCTAAAATAAAACTTCTTGGCTTTTGCTAATTAATTCCTGGTATGTACCCAATCAGAAGTAAGGGGCAGTCTCATGCTCTCCAACTGTCCTCCTGATTGGCTGAAGGAGAAGTGATGCTCTTTGGATTTGGGAATGATGAAGCAGAGTTGGATTTCCTCTCCCAACAGAAGGTGCGAGAAGGTAAACGTATGCAGGGTGGACTCGAACATCTGGAAAACAACATCCCAGTAAGTCAAACTTTCACTTTTTTCTCAGTACAAATTATGCTACATCCAAAACATAATAAACAATTAGACAGTCGTTATTGTTCCTCATTTGTCTTTGGTAACTGCATAAAAATTACCTGGTACTGTGAATTGAAGCCCATGTACTGATGGCACTGTTCACAGTGGTGGTAGGTGTTGTATGCAGCGTATTTGGAGAGTTTTATTCGTGCGGTACGTCTGCACAGATAAACATCATCCTGCCGTCTGGACGTTCCATCTACAACAACAAAAAAGAACAGAAATATCTTAATAATGTTAATCTAATGTTAACTGTAGAATTAACTCTACAATAGGGCTCTAGAGAACCAAAATAATTCATATATAATTTTCCTGATGGTCTCACCATCTGCATTTGGACTGAACTCTGGTGAGAAGATTGTGCTGATGTCCTCATATTTTGGGTCGTGGATGATGTAATCAAAGGGCATCCTGCTAACAATCTCTGTGTTGGGCCATAATGTGAGAGGCTGATGATATCGGACCAAATCTGTTTCACAATCTGGAGAAAAAACATCATTTTACTTACACCTCCAAGACAGACTAAGAAAAAAGTTTGTAATATTTCTGTACACTGTAGATTTAGACCTACAGTGGTTCAGAAATTAAGTTTATATCCTATTTCTATATATTAAAAAAAATCCAAAATATTAAGCTATAAAATTACATATATAAATGTATACTGTTACATATTACATAATATATATAAAATGTAAAATGTATATGTACAGTATATATACCATATATTTACAATACTCACTAAAATTGATGTCCTCCTCATCATAAATGTCCACCTCCATAAGTCTGATTAGCATGCGAGACAGAATCCCCAGAAACTGCAGATAGGCACCAGTCTTCCCCACCTGAACACAGGCAACAAAATGTCATGTTATCCACCAGTCAAATCCAGACATTAACACCTGAAATTTTCTCCTCCAGAGCCTCTTTTACCTGCGGCGGCCCACTGAGAAGCAGCCTTCGTGGGTGGAAGTTATCTGTGCGCCCCTCTGCCCGGTTACTGCTGTCCATGTGGTGAGGTTTGGGGACGGTCCACTGGCGATAGTACAGTGACTGCTCCGTACACGTCATCATCTTGCTGAGAAGGGGTCTGAAGGAGCTCACCCACTCTACAGAGGAGTGAGGGAGGAAGGAGGTGGCCTTGGGGAGCCCGCTGGAATCTACAGTGGTGATGAGGTCATAGACAGCCTTAGGGAGGAGCACGACGGGTGGGCGGCTGAGATTGCGAGCCCACGAGCAGCTCTGCCGTAAAGGAGACCCCCGAGAGGAGGAAGAGCCGGAGGAGGTGGATTTGGACTGCCGTCTGTGGTTGGGCTTCTTTTCTGGGTCAGGAGGAGTCCAGTCAGATGGGGGGCACTGGGAGGCGTTACCAAGGCTATCATTGTTCACTGTGGACCACCAGAAAAAGGTATGTGAGGGATTGCCTTAGAAAATACATGATGCAAACATAAAGCTTCACAATGCCAGAACAAACCTGTTATTTGTATTAAAGTGATTATACAACTCAGAATATCAATTTAGTTTATCTATGTTTGGTCAGACAAATCATATAGATAGTTGTCATGTCCCTAAATGAAGAAAAAAATCCATGTGAATAATCTCTCTAGTTGTAGAAAGTGTTAGCAGAAAACACTTGCCTCACTTTAAAGTTAACATGTAGTGTCTAAATCAAGAAAACACAGCATCTTCAGTTCTACAATCTACAACTTGAAGATTTGCAATACTGACCATCTACCACAACTTCTTCTTCCTCATTATCAGTGCTACTGAATTTCTCCGGGTCACTCTCAGACAGGTCGCTGGTCACTCGGGCCTCATGCTGGACATCTTGTTTGGCCTTCAGCAGGTACGCAGCAAGACCCAGCTCCTGTTCCAGAGAGGTGCGCTGCAGAAACCAGCAGCTGATCACACGCAGATCACAGTATTTCAGAGATCTGAGGACAGAAGCAGAACATAGTGAGGGGTGACCTGGGTTCAATCATAGGAAGGTTGTGCATAATGTTCTATGATAATTCTATTTTAACCACATTTCTGTTTTCAGCATTTACTAGTTAATGCAAGTTTCTGAAGGGCAGCAGGGTTAGTGTTGTCACTATCTATAACCTTATATTTTTCATGGGTTTTGGTAAATCAATGAAAATTTTGCTTGCCACTTTTTTAAAACCACAATAGGCTGTATTGGTTTGTATTTATTGAATTGCTTTAAATGTGCTTTCTTAATATAAACATGAGTTGACTTGTTTTAAGAATATGCCAGGATAAAATAACAATTTTACAAAATAATAAACCATTTGCCAAAACAATTTTGGAAAAACACTTAATTTGCCCGAGGTCATTTTTTCTAAGGTCTTGCTGGCTTCCTTTAGAAATCCACAAACCATTTGCTGAGCTGACATGACATTACCAAGTTTAAACTGCACTTTGCTTGATCTGCACATCACTTCAAATTAATTTTTTCTATATAAACAAATTTCTAATTCAATTTCTATAATAAGCCACATAAAAACCTGCTTCTTTCTAGCTTAGATTACCTGGGTAGAGATTCTCCAAGTGGATCCATGCCAGTCAAAATAAGGATGCAGGGTAAAGCCTCAAGTTCTAGGTACGTATGTGGAACCCAATCTGGATCCAAGATCTTCAGCCAGACCTACAGACATATAAAGAACCAGAATTAAGGGGTATCAATAATGACACTATATTTGATTTAGGATTACATTAACCTATGGATGAAATGTTAACTGGGTCACACCCTCAGCTGGTCCAGGAAGTGCTTCCCCACAGTGAGAGCAGAGCATGGATCTCCCAGGATGATCTCAAACTGCTGGTGCAGACCGAGACTGTTGCGGACGTGGCAGAGGCGCTGGTGGGCGAGGGCAGCGAGGGCGGGTGAAGGGATCCTCAGGAGCAGCATGTGCCCGTGACGGCTGGGGCATCGCTGGGAGGTGTTGAGGAGGCACTGAACCATCTCCAGAGTCTCCACTGAGATGTGCTTCTGCAGAGCCTGTAAGTTCTGACCACCTGCTGTGGCCATCAGAGCCAGTGAGTAATGCTGGATCAACACATGGGTGCGAATCACTGCACTGTGAAGCTTTGGGAACCTGAGGGGAAGGAAGAAGGTTTTAGTTGCAGTTGAAACTGCTGACACATCTTACCTTTGTTATATAAACTTAGACCATATAAATAATATAAATTATTATATTATTTAATGTAACCCAAATGCAGTTTTAAAATACTATATGATTAAATATGTGTTTGTGTGTGTACATCATACAAAAAAAATATTAGATTTTGGTTATATGTCATAAATAAATTATATATATATATATATATATATATATATATATGTGTGTGTGTGTAAAACAATAATAAAGTTAGTACACCTTTCCTCCAGGGCAGCAGCCATGTTCTCAAACGAGCTGTCGTATCGAAGCAGAGGAAGGCCACTGCCACAGTGTGTTGTCTCCAACAGCTCTGATACACCAAAATACTTTGTTTTTTCCTGATACAGATCCACATCCTATGTGAACAAATACAGATTTTATATTTTATATACAAACAACATTTTTACTTTACTGGTTTATATAGACCTGTTCTGTGTGGTGGTCTTACATTGTTGAATGCAGAGGGCCAGTGGATCTCATTGTAAGGGCTGATGCGTGTGTACTGAGTCTGCAAGGCGAAGGGGAACGAGGTCACATGAAGAGTAACGATGTTCAGTGCATCTCGAATCTGCCGGCTGTTGAGTAAATTGTCCACTAGGCCTAAGCAGGAGTCCCCTCCACTGTATGGTCCACTGTAATAACAAATAATGATGAAATATTATATTGATAACTGCTTTAATTCCACCAACAGCCAGCCAAGGTGGTGAGAACACTGGGTGAGGTCCATTACCTGCTGGTGTCTGAGTGTGCATGGTCATGCACCAGTATGAAGAGTGTGTAGGGGTTCATCTTGGATTTCTGAATTAGACTGTTGATCCTTCCCACTGCGCTCTGGTTTAATTTCACCACATACTGCTCAGCGTCCTTCAGTGATAAACAGTCTTGGTCCAGCCCCAACTCCTGCAACACTCCTACATAAACAACAACAACAAGTAAGAACTATTCTGCCTATAATATCAAGGTTCTTCATTGACACTGACATTGACCTTCAAGCCTTGAAGATAACTAAGGTCAACAATCTTCCTCTCTGTCTCTTTGACAGAGAATTATGGGTAATGAGTTGTGCTGCTCTACCTGAGTTCCAAAGGTGAAGGACCACTTGATGAAAGGTGACCTCTGAGGGTGGAACGCAGATCAAGAACTCAACTCTGTCAAAGGAACCGAGATCCAGGTTTTGGGTGCTGGAATCCGCAATGGCACAAACATGGGAGAGAAGCTTCCGTGCAACAGCGAGCTGAATGGGTCGAACCTCATGCCACTCTACACAGTATTCTGTTTAGAAACACAACTGAAGCGTCAACACACAATGCTACAGGTATTTATTTAAACTGCATTAACTAAACACTTAGATTCTTAAACACTTTAAAACACACTGAGATTCTCAAAAGTGAGATTCTCTTAAAGACTCACCGGTGCATGAAGGTTTAGGGCTATCTCCTGATGGTTCCATACCACAGTACTGGGCACAGCTTTCAGGACCGGCTTTCTCCAGCAAAGCCTCCACATCTCCATCTGACATGTGCAATGGAGATGCTTGAAAAACTATGTAGAGCTGTGGTAAGATCTGTGCAGCAAATGCTTGGTCTTACCTGGACCCAAAGAGCTGAAATAGGACTCAAGCTCTGCAGCGGCTCCAGAGGAAAGTTCATGAACGATCTCTCTCAAGCAGTCACCTGGAGAGAGAAAGCTCTCGGCTAGAGCTCGTGTCTGATGCTTCCCTGTGTGAAAACACTGCAACTCAGTTCCAAAGATAACTCAAAGATGTGGCACGTGACTTTGGTGGTATGAATTTATGGAATGTATATAACGTTACATTATTTAACATTTCTTTAAAGAAAAGCCTAACAGATATTTTTAAATATATAATAACAATATATTTTAATAATAGGGATGTAATAGTTAAAATGTGATTTGGGAGATAAAAGCAGAGAAACTTTATTTGTAGGCTCTGTTGTAGTATAAATGTTGTTTAAAGCACAACAAGAGGCAATGAAAAGCAATCATCTTTGCTATACAAAATCTTAGCTTGTTTCCCAAACTCTTAGTCCCTAAACAAACTCACACACTAATATTGTATAATAATATACAATAATATACCAATCTAATATTAAATACCTCAATAATAGGTCTCTATTTAAACAAAGCAACCCACACACCTGTCACCACCACACATGAGTGTATCTCCTGGCTCCTGTTCATGCAGATGATCACCACATAATTGGTCTGGCTCAGTCTGCCATCCACCAGCCTGTGAAAGGTGTCCTCCAAAGCTTCCACCAGAGAGGGCGCTGTGTCCAGCACCAGGACTCCTTCTCCGCATGAGCTGGTGGCCAGTTTGGCCAGCCAGGGCAGCTGAGAGGGGATGAGGGGCTGAGCTAAGCAGGGAAGAGGGGGTGGAAACTGGGGGTGGGTCTGCGGATACTGTCTGATCTCCGTCAGATGTGACTCACGCCAGGAGCGCATGAAGATCTGCTCCAGGTCTTCCATTTGAGGAGCTTGGTCAGATGCTGTGGTGAAGTAAAGTTGCACATAATGGTCATATATTTACAAACACTACATTAATACAGAATTCATTGTTATAGTGTTTTATCTAAATTGTGATGTTCCAATATAAAGAAATATTACATAGATAAGAGCAGATTATCTACACACTACCAAGAAATATAATGATAGTTTCTCTTTATATGAACATTTTAAACCTATGCTTTTTCTTAGAAGCATCATGCATGTTTTTGCACCCCAAACAGTCATTATTTTCAATGTAGTTTAATTTGACCATTACCCATGAGACAGCATGAATTCTGATGTACACGCGGTAATAAATTTGACAACAGAATAGTCGTTTAATGCATAGCTCCAGTCCTTGAGAGACATTCCAGTGTTTACCTCCAACTCTAATTAAACACCAGAACCAACTAATCCATGTCTTCATGATTACTTGATAATGACAGGCATGGTGTGTTTGAATAGGGTTGGAACTAATCTCTGCTGCACAGTGACCCTCCAGACTACAACCATGGGAATACAGGGTATTGTGTGTCGTGGTATGTGTATATTAGTAAAGATGCACTGCTGTTCTCACCAAGCTGTACCAGATAGTAGACAGTCAGCAGTATCTGCGTCTCAGTGGAGATGGGCTGAATCGTTGCGGTGCCATACTGCTCATAGATGCGCGGGAGGTTCTGGGAATTGCGGTAGCATTTTTGCAGTAGATCGCTCACCAGCACGTCTCCAAGACTCCCACACAAATGAGGCAGTGCTCCATGCCCTACACACAAACACACACAGTGTAACTGAACAGCTGGCCTGGAATGAAGTGATGGGAACTGCTGTGTCATATGATGGCCACAAAAGGGCCACACAAAAATATTAGAGAGATATTATAAAATATCGAAAACCTGGCATTGAAAACTGCATGAAGAGAAATCTTTTCTCAAAAAGAGAATTGTTTTCAGGAGGGTGGCTTGATTTTTTTGCACATTTTGTTAGGGCCTTTACATTTCTGAACACAGTTTTTGAGACTCGCCTTGTTCTATAAGGTGTAAGAAACAGCATGTTTTATCTACCTTTAAAAATGACAGGCCGCAGTCCACAGGTCTGAAGCAGGTGATCAGGCACTGTAACGGACTCCCCTTGTGCAAGTGGCGGCGAGGACCCCAGTGACAGGCACCTTGATGCATTGCTGTCAGCTGGAGACAAACACACAACACATGATATCACTTGATGACCACTGTTTACTGTTTACTCTCAGTGCTCCTTTAAGAGAATCAGTAAAGGAACACAACTTTTGACTTGATGCAAGATAAACACGTATTATTATAAACCCCCATGATTATTTTATTATTAAAGAGAGATATTTTATATGGCCAATTTAGTTTAAATACAAATAGGTAATTAATGAGGGAAGCTCATTGTAAGCTAGCGATGATACAGCTATGGAGATATAAGTGTGTCTACCTGGTTTAGTGCTGTTGGTCACGCTGGTGGGAACAGATCTAGGGGTGACGTCTGTTGGAGCACAGGACTCTGGGGGCCATCCCTTATGTCTCTTTTTTGGGGGTCCAGAATTTGCCATGGAGCCTTAAGAAATGACATAAATGGTTAATAAGATAGCAGAGCGAGTCTTTACTGTATGTACTTAGTTATATATCATTTATCTGTCTGCCTAGCAATCACCCAGAATGCCTTAGCAATAGTTTAGCTGTTTGTCTATTTTTCTAACAAATTCTTAAAACCCTTAAATTTAATAAATACTTATCAGTTGTTCCAAACACAAAGGCTTTGTACAAACCAACATCAAAGTCATTCTTCACTAATTTTCTGTTTCTAATTCAGCAGCTTTAAAGATGGTTGTGGTGTCTCAGGAATTATGTTGTGCATTAACCAGACAGCCAGCGTGAGCTCTTGTGTCCATTTATATGCAATGAGAGGCAAAGGTGAAGGTATGTGTTAAATCCTAATGAAAACCAAAGCATTAGGAAGGAAGTCTCACGTTTTACAACACAGATGGATAGAAGAGAGAGAGAGCAGGAAAAAGAAAGAACAAAAACAGTGAGACTTTACAGCAGCACTTTATGGAGGTGATAGTCAAAGTGTTAAAATAAAAGACAGGGATCTTTTACAACCCCCAGTGCTGAATAACGACAGACTCCAACAACAAAAGAATAGGAAAAGGCTTAGACAATACAGCTGGACCTTATAAAGGCATCTAAACATTTCAAAGGTGGTGGGGGGGGGTGTTGTTACTGAAGGTGTGAAGTCTAGAAGAAGGATTAGTTTAGCGACAGCTGCATGAAATAAAGATTTCCTTTTTCTTTGATCCATGCTACAAATATAAACACTGTTTATGGTCCAAAACCTAGTTATCATTTTGCTGCCAAGTTGCTACAAACCTACTTTGGCCCAAACCATTTTGTTTACTTTTTATTTAAAATTAATTTACAGTTGGCATTACACTGATTTTTTCCACAGTGTAAAGAGTAAAGGATGCACACCTTTCAATTTGGCCAAAACATACATTATGGCCCAGATGGAAACTTGTTTAAAAAGATGCTGTGAATTTTATGGGATAAACTAGAGGTTTTAGCACATGGTGTTTAGCCTTTCTATTAACAGTAGCATTACCTAATATTGTTGGCCTTCCAGGACCATTTGCCATCATTCCGGTCTGTGTCGTGTGCTGCTGAGGTCCAGGAACATGGCTGCCATTGGTTACAGGAGGGGAACCCTCAGATATGTGCAGGTGAGTATTCAGATCTGAGTGACAGTATAAAATGTCAGTTAAAAACGAGACACTATACTTGTCTCACAAAGACAGAAGGATAATAACACTGATATGAACACTGTGCGTTTCAGTACCTGTAGGGTTAATTGTGGTCAAGGCTGTGTGTCCTGAATTGGGAGGCAGGTCAGCAGGTCCTTGTCTTAATTGCTCCTCTGGTACTCCAGCTGTGTTAGACACAGAATGTCTCATTCTGCTGTCTGAACACAAACATAAGTAATAGTCATTTTAGGAAACCACAATACAACATAATGCACAGCACAAGCTAATATACTGAGTTATTATGCAAATTTATGAAATGCTTTTCTGAAATAATTGATTCTGAAAAACAGCTATAAATAAATTCACTCCTCATTTCCTGTCCACTCATACCTACAATTCCATTAAACTTTCATGTATTTAGTTGCCTCCATTACATCATCATAAATAATTAAGGCAATTTCTGTAATGCTTTTTCTAATCTGCACTGCCATTTAAATATGCACATGCTCTTAGGTTTAATGTTGATATCACCATGGTAGCAAATAAATTTTGCATGCTGGCCATCTGGACTTTGTGCCTGGAAGGCAGGGCCTGGTCAGTCTGGTGAATGGTTCAACTAACCATGTGCCTCAGAAGGTTAAACAGGGTCAAGTCAACCCTCATACTAGTCAGTGACCACTAACCACTTATTCAAGTCACTAATCCACCACAGAAGGATCACTAATACTACGAGATGTTTCTGAAACAGAAGATGACCGTTCATGAAGATATACTATGAAGTATGTATTGTGTTACCGTAACTGTCTGAACGCTTTCATTCAATCCTTAATATAACGGTTCTTACCAATCCCTTTCCAGCTGATCGGTGGTCCCTTAACCAGTAATCCCTGTGCATTCTGGAGCAGATGGTACTTTAAGTGCTTCTGTTTCTTGGGCTGGGTGGTGAGCTTCAAGTTGATGTGGTTGGCAAACTCAGTGAAGTAGCGGAAACCCTTCTCTCCACAGCCGATGCAGTTCCCCAAGAACCCTACGTGAAAAACACCACCCGACATCATGTGAACAAGAGAGCACAGATGCTGTCTACGTGCCTCCAGAAATGAGCTCAGTTGTCAGAAATACAGGCACATTTTAGACCGTACCCAGCTGAACGCTCAGTTTCCATAGTCACCAACCCTCACCAGGCACGAGGGTGCTGAGCTGATGTGGGGGCCATAGAAACCAAAATTAAAGACCTAAGTAGGTCTCTCTGACAAATGAAAATGTGGTCCCACTAGGTTGGGGTACCCTGACCCAGCTGCCGGATTTGTACTCAGGACTTCCCATTCTTTAATTCTCTCTCCGTGGCACGTCTCTTGGAATAAATGTTACTCAAATGCAGTTGCATGAGGTTTGGCACGTCGTACCTAAAAGTGCGTTGCGTCCACATTCATCCGGAAGAAAGCGCTGGTCCACCGCACACACCAGAACGTGATTGGGAACACTGGGAGATTTTGCTCCGATGAGCTGAAACCCGGGAGGGACTTCCAAAGTCTCAGTGGCAATGGACGATAGTCGCAGGTCTTTGCCTGCCTGACAGAACCCTGAAGGACAGAGATCTGGTGAATACAGCATTGTGACTGTTTCCTGAACTACTTACATTTATGCATTTTCAGATGCATTCATCCACAGCAACTTACAGTACATTTAAAGTACACTTTTATCAGTATGTGTGCGAGTCTTTTAGAAAAACAAAATGCAGTAATGAGGAGTCAGTCAGATTGCTTATTCACTGTGAAGTCCAGATTCCTAACTTTTAAATGACATCTATTTTCAAATAGGTGTTTCAAATGTAAATATGAGTGTTTAGAAATTAATTAGCTAGGATGTTTAAGCTGTTTATTGATGGTTGTCATAATTAGCCCAGAAATTCCAGATTGATGCATGGACATACATGGTTCCTATGATCTCACCATCAGTGGTACAAGATCCTTCTGGTGGGGGCTTCATCTGATATGGGATTGGAGGGCTGTTTGAATCTGAGCCATCCTCTTCATCATCCTCGTCATCTATTCGACCTGTTGATGTAATTCACTTTTATACTAAAGATATATGTAAACAACGTCCTGAGTAACTCACAGCTATGCACATACATAACCAGAAGACATTATTCCAGCTGAAAGTCTGCAGTGGTAATAGAGGCTCACCGTTATGAGAATAAGGTCTTTGTTCTGCCTCCAGGTACAGCTGAGAGAACACAGGTCTGGGCACTACTGTGTTAGAGCGCAGTGATGCCTCTATCGAGTTATGTAGCATTTCCTCGAACCGTGTGCTCTGAAGGTGACCTGTGTGTGAGTTCCCCATGACCTTCAATAGAAAAGTGTAAATTAGTTAGGAAAATTGGGGAAAAGGGCTCCATCAACAAATATGCTGACGTAAACATCTCATTGGTCAGGGTTGAACGAATGCTTATGAATATACGTTCACTCTTCCAAGAACCTAGCCAGTTGTTAGTGTTGGATATGAAGTTTTAAAAATCACCAAAGTTCAAATTAATTTGTGGTTTATTTTGACTGAATTTCCTTTATGCATTTCCATTGTTATTGGAAAAACACCTTAAAAATGTAAAAGCAAAAACATTCCCAGACATGTCTGTGATTGTGGGAACTCTGGTCAAAACATTTCAAATGTGATTAAAATAATGTAATATGACATCCAAAAATAAATCAAAAGAAACGGAATCCAAACTTAACAATACCTCAGTGTTTTACTTACAAATATAAAAACACATTACCAATCTGACATGATGTAAATATCACATCTGGATGCAATGAAAATATGGATCTGAGAACTGTGGAAAAACATACTTCTCTGTAACAGAGGTTATCTGAGTACACAACATTTTGACTAGACACACGCATACACCCCTCCCCCTAAGTAGTCTCTTGTAAGATGATTGAAAGTCAGTGATTTACCAGAAAATCAACACCTCTCTTGGAAAATGTTCAAGTCTCAAGCTCAAGTCATCTACCATGTAGATGTAGATTTTTTTGACAGGGTTTGCAGAGTGCACAGAGAAGTTAAAAGTATTTTAAAAGTTAAAAGGATTTTTTCAGGGCGTCCAATCTGCAACCTCATCAAGCCACCAGAGCCAATGTCAGGGCATCCTGACCCAGACTGAGAGAGTGAAAGAGCGAGCGAGCAAGCGAATGACCTTCCTTCCACAACAAACAGTTGGAAACCGAGAAACGGGTCACAGGAAAAATTCAAACATTATGAAAGGTGAATAATGTTTTACAGAGTTGCTCTATTAATCAAAATATTTATCTTAACCTAGAGTTTTGTCAACAAATGTTTTTTTTACTTTGTTTTATATGAAAATTATATCCTCTGTAAAAAGAGGTAATTGTGCAGTTAAAAGTAGCTATTTCTACATGCTTTGATCCTTATAGTTTCAGAAACATAATAAAATTAAATACTTGCTTTTGATTGGTTCCCAGATAGTCCAAGGTGATTTGTTTTCAATAAGTATGAGAGTCTTATGACACCTCAACACTGTATAATGTCTAAAGCACAACGCAAACTCAAAGACACTGGCCAGGAAAATTAAATAAAATTGTTTTTGTATTAAATGTAGGAACTGCACACTGGTAAATGTAGCGTATCTCCTCACGAGAACATCAACAAACTAACGCCTCTAATTACAAGCTCTGGCAGAACAAACCTGGGTCACAAAGCCCCTTGGACATAATCCCCTCTCATATAAATGCTCTCTGCCATATGCTCCTTTCCTCAGCAACACACATTTCACACGACACGCTAACACCCTAAATGCTGGGAGAATCAACAGAATGTCAAATAAATGTCAAAAAAACCTTTTTTATCCAGCATATGGAAAAAAAATATTTCAAGGTTGCTAGGAAGTGGTTTTTTTTAAAGTTAGCAAAACTTCAGTCTTTTTTTTGGCCTGCACATTTGTGGCTAGTCAGGGTCCGTGTGATAAAAGCATATTAGTATTTTGTTCTGAGGGGGAGAGAACGGCAGTTAAATAAACAAATGCTATTGCACGCAGGCTCTGCAGACAGATGAGGAGATAAAAGAGCAAGATGTAATAGCTGAGAGAACGTTCCACAGCCCCATCCTCCAGAACAGAGCTTCCACAAGGAGGTGATGAGGGCTTTCATCTTTGCAGGACTCTTCCTGGAATAACATCACAGGCTATTGTGTGTGTTTATGGATTTCTATTTTAAAGACTGTGTTCTCTGCTCTTGCCTGCATCTCTGTATACTACACTTAAGCAGTGTTGGGAATCAATCAATGATGTCTGAAAAAAATCACTGCTCAGACGCATCTGTCTATTAAATGCTAAGCATGACAAGACCACTCAAATGTTTGATTTAGGCAGTGTCCCGTCCCTTTAGAAAAACACCACGGTATTTTTCTTTAAAAACGGCATTGTTATTGCTAATGCTGCAAAAACGCAGTAATGTGGTATTAAACAGTGCTGTCATAACATAAACTTAAAAAACAATATGTTTTAATTGTTTGATTGTAAGTATGTGATTGTTTACTCGCAAACTAGCAGTGTAGGTTAACCACATCAGAAGTTATATTTAGAATTAAAGGGACCCAAACCACATTACAGGAATTTTGGTGAAATGTTCATGTCAGCTCCACTATCTATGAAATCACCATCTGAAGTCAGAATGAAGCCTTCATTACTTTCCTCCAATGAGAACACTTCTAGCCTTGGGAGCCGTGTGTTGAAATGGGGGCTGGGCCCTCTGTCATTCCCTGCTTCACACATACAATAAAATGTAGTAGATGACAAGCAAAAGATCCCAAAACAGAGAGGAAACGTATTGACCGGCATTGTCGAGGAGCAATTGGATGACACAGCAGGTTTCCGCTAAAGTCTCCGCCCACTGTCTCTCCACCAGCGCACACAACACACTCCTCTGTGAAACACAGCACATAGCAACAGGCCAAAGGTCAGGGCTGGCAAACAATGTTTGGGCAGTGCTTTGATGTGCTTAAGCATGGTCCAGCCAGGGGCTGAATGCACACAAAGAGGCTGAGGAGGCCAGTGAGATAGCGTCGCTCCATTCTTCCCATCACCTCTAGCCTTTGACCCCTGCACCCCTACGAGAGATCACATTTCAAGGATGGCCAGTTGCATTCAGACAGGTTCCTTTTTGTCCGGTCTTTAGGCGTGTTGATCCCCTGACAGGGACATTTTGCTCATTTTAGCAAAAAGATGCATGTTTTTATCTTTTTAGTGAACTACGAAAAGGTATTAACAGGGAAGTATGCATTTAAATACAGTTACTGAGCATGACTTAGCAATGGACTGTGACTGTATCTTTTGCTGTTTGGGGGGAGGGGATGGGGGTTGCAGTGTTAAAAATGAACCTTTTATAAATACATTAAATGCACAGCATGTTGATCATTTATGTCAAATGCTTGCAATTAATTGAAACTGTTGCCACAGTCTACAATTCTGTGATTGGCCATAAACCTGAATAACTGAATACTGCTTTTTAGTTATTTTCTATAACACTTGCCAAATATCAGATGTGTTCTTTTCTGTCATTTTTGACAGCTTACTTAAGAGAACAGACCTATGATTCAATTTGTTCTTTGTTCTGTTTGACATTTAAATCTCTTCCTAGAGAGTAATAAAAATTTCTGCTTATCCCTGACAGCCTGTTTACAGGATTTGTTTAACTCTAGACTGAACATAATCAACATAATGCTTATTTAATCAATTTTGAGACTCTTTGGAAAGAGTCCACAAACACATTTTTCACTTTAACTGTAATTCAATGAAAGCAAAACATTGTAATTTTGTATGCAATTAACTCTTATGGTGAGTACATTATATTTGTAGACATATATATTGCAAAAATACTTACACAAAACTAATACCAAACACAATACACAAGTGACAATGTAAATGTATAACTAACATAAACAGTTAAACACTTAAAAATTGTACCCAGGGTACATCACATTCTTGATTCCTGTTTCTAGCATCAGCTTTTAAATTAAACTTCCATTTCAGTGCAGATTTTCCTCATAAATACTTTTTGAGTATTTTATAAGACTAGTGTAAAACTGTCTCTTGTAAATTTCACTGAATTTATTTGTGCATGGACATAATGTCAGTAACAATGCAATGTGGTGTTGTAAAAGGTTCTAGCATTAAATGCTTTAGCAAACTTCATTCAATACCATTGCAAACCAGTGCTGTTTACAGCTTTATTTTAGGAAACTGTTTGACTGCGAAAGGCAGTGTTTGTCCTTGAGTGTCTGATAGTGTCTGTTTGTGTTGCCTGCTGCTGGAATTGGAGGGAAAACCAAATCAGAGTATATGTTTATACACTCACATTCTTTTACAACACTATTAAAGAAAGGATACTAGTTGTATATACTAGTTGTATAACAAACTAGAGAATGTTTCAGTTTAAATAAAGAAAATATTATTTAAAAAGGTAATGAACACATTTGCACAGGAAACTGTTCACAGTAAAAAAGTTACATAACAGAAAGCTTGTAACAAGTAAAGGTTAATAATAGTAATAATAAGCTGAACTCAAATTGTGTGGTGCTGTCAGAAATGAACTCAATTAAATTATTACCAGTATGGAGCAACACAGAGAAATTTCACTTCTGTTGAAATTTAAGAAATATTTCAGAAACTGCCTGATGCCAACAGGTTGATACTTTCAGCATATTTAATAAGAATATAGATTCAAAATATTTATACTGAAGTCCATTAAATACAACAGTGTAAGTGCACTTTAACAGCAAAAGTTTGTGTCTTAATATAAAGATATCTCTGAGAATGCATTAAGACATTGATCAATTCTTTTTAAGTTTACTTCTAAAAGTAGATGTGCTGAGATCAAAATACGCACAGCAACAACTGCTTGTCTGTTGTACTATAGATTGGCCAATGCAATGGGAGCAATGAACGCATTATACAAAAAGACAAGCACGATCTTACCTTTGCTTTACCAAACACTTAAATATTCCAGTGAGATTTATTGGAAACAGAAAGCACATCTACTCCATATCTCCGAGATGCGCGATTTCGCCGCCAGTGCTGCAGACGAGCGGTCAGTCCTGCTGAGAAATACAGGCAGCATGTGTGATTTGTTTCAGAGAGTCGGACACCCCTTCACCTCTGCGCAGATGGTATTGACCAGCGTGTCCCCTCCCACTCGCAAGAGGTGGTGTCGTCCAAATTCATCTCACTGGCGGGAGATTATGGGAAGAGTTTGTAAGAAAGTATAATGGTGTCTTTAACAGATGGTGAGTATAGTAAAAGATATGTTACTGTTTTTTAATAATCCGTAAACAAAAATGTTTTTTCAGATATATATTTACTAATACGTTGTTTCTGGCGAACAAGACGCTAAATCTGCATATAGCCTAAATGAATGAATCAACGCGTTATGTTTAGTTTTTCTGTGCTTTTCTAGTTAGCCAGGAAGCTTATGTAAATAAGTTATTCGTTTTCTACACAGTGGCACACGTATTTCCTCATAAACTATATATTTCCATTTGCTATAAATACATACGGAATGTATAACTGGGTTAATCGGAACAGTGACGCTCGCGAGTGACGTGTAATGTGACTGTCAGATCGCTGTCGCCACCTGCTGGACACTGAGTATTAAAACACGTGCTGTTAACAGTTTGGCAAATATTATTATAACAACATGTTTATTTTCTTTTGCTTATTTTTTATAATACAGAATAGTTTATGAAACATTATGGTTTATTTAAGAGTAAGTGAGCAAAAATAGAGACAACTTTTTTAAGCATATTAGACCTTTACAATCTAAACTTGTGTGCACTTGTGTTGTACAGCTAAGACTATAAAATGCTGTATAGCTAAGACTATAAAGTCACATAACTAATGTCAGAAAATGTATCACTTTGACAAATTAAGGTTGGTTTTACAATATACCCCTGGTTACCATGTCTACTACCAAGTGGTACAAAATATTGCCTGTTTTACTTTAGCAATAGCAGCACTTTTTACATTCCATATTTTTACATTATTATTATTATTTATATGTGCTGTGTTTTTGCACCAAACATTGCACAGTAAAACATTCAGCCTCAACAATGTGTTGTTAAATGTGTTTGAAATCTCAAGAGATTCGATCTCACATAAACATTAGAATAGTGAGGCCTGTATAAACATAATGACTTCTGGTACATTTGTAATACATCTTTTCAACCCATTTGCCGACAGAATTATTAAATTGACACAAGCGTATCATATAACTGTCACCCATTGCAATGCTGCTGTCGTCCCCAAATGTTAACAGTTCTCATGTTTTTCCCACAAGTTCCCATCTTTGGCAATCTGTCATCCTGTCAGCTTCTTATTCCCCCACTAAGTGCCTGCAGGCGAATCTGATGACAAGAGCATTTTAGGTTGTCATGCACTAATGCAGAACTTTCCGGGATCCCAACCCATGTATTCATCTTCATCTGCTTGACTTTGCTCATTCTGTTGTTGTCATGCAGTGGTAAATTAAAGATAGACTTTTTGGTAAAGAGCACTGTCAACAATGTACCCAAACGCACCTCATTAACTGCCATGCTGTCGCTCAACTGGAGATTTAGGCTTTTAATCCAGCTGAGTTATCGTACCTTGGCATTAACAGGCTCTGGCCACTAATGAGAAAACAAGTTGGAACTGGGCCAGCAAAGGAGGGCTTGCTAGTGATTCATTGGGTCAGGCCATGCTAGTTTCTCCCACCCCAATGGGAGATAATAAGGTCATTTATATGGGTGTCAGTGGACAGGAAGCATGGCCATATGTGGACTCTGAAGGGCAGGCAAGATAATCAAGTCTTTAGAAAGGAAATTTTGTCAGGTAAAAGTGATTTTATGGTACATTGGATCTTTTGTTGTTTTTTTTTGTGTGTATTTGATCGTTTTAAATACATTAAGGGATATTGAGAATATGGCAGTATTTTCATGCATGTATCAGTCCATGCATTTCCTGGGAATCGAACCCATGTTCTTACTGTTGCTAGCATTAAGCTCTACCAGAAGAACAAAACAAAAAACAAATGACTAAATAATATTTCTTTGATCTAAGTTCTTAAGCATAACCCATCATATATTTTTGTTCCTTATTTGGAAAACACAAAAACGTGCTAAAGAAAATTCTATAAACCTTACAGTGGAACATTTTCCGTTTAAATATGTACTGATGTGACTGCTATGTTTAATGTACATGCAATGATTACCAATGTCATTTTAATTCATATCAGTGCAGGGATGTGTTCAGTAAAGCTTTAAATAAGTTGTTAAATTCATTTAGAAAGAGAGTTGTTTGAGAGGCAATAAAAACATTACATTAACATTGTTTTCATTGCCAAAAAGGGCATTTAGTACTAAAAAAGTAGCTAATTAAATGCCAAAGGCAGGTTATCTAGGTTTACCCTTCATATAAGGAAATGATCAAAGTCTGCCCCTGGCATTGTTGTATAGCAATATCATCCCCCATTATTATGCTCAACTGAAGTTGCTTTTTGTCAGAGGCAGGGAAGAAAATGATGGTATTCAATAAATGACCATCTGTGTGTGAGGGGCAAGGTGTGGCATATTGTATTAGAGAGCGTGGGGGGGTCAGTAAAGGCATCTGCTCTCCACTAAGTAACATGTTGATGATGCAAATAAACTCACTGTAAGATGAACTATATTTAAAATATGATGACGACCTTATTTGCCATATGCACTTATGTTTCTTAGAAACCTTTGTTTTTCATGAAAATTGTGTGGCAGTAAGTTACTCTGTACAGTTAAACAAAAAAACTTGTCATTATTATTACTTAGAAATGAAACTACTGCATATTAATGAACTGTGTTTAAATAAGGGCAATACTGTGTCCTTTACAATAACATTAAACCATGTTAAATGAATAGTCCTCCTAGCCTATAATTTTAAACGTTGTTGTTTAGATGTATGATAATTACAAAAATGTTTTATTGCCAACAAGTTGCCACAGTTAATTTAAAAAGTGCTGTGGCCTTATTTGCATAATAAATATGTTTAAACTTGAAAAATGGAAAATAAGTACACAATCATCTATGAAATACGGCCCATACCTTGCTGACCATTCATAACGATTCTTTTAATTATCTGACACATCATTTGGTTGCTGAGGCTTCTCTGGCTGAAATGAGTTGCAGATATTAAGCTGTAAATATTAATGGAGGAAGGCAATTCCACCCACAAGGGTTGCAGATATAGTAAACAATGTGACAGCTGAGTTTTAATTAAGTAGAAACCAACAAGATCAGAGGTCTGCACCACCAGAGATACAGTCCAATAACACTGTGATCCATTTTTATATGAATACTTGCATATTTATTTAAAATATCACTTAAAATCAGCAAGTGTTTTGCAAAGCATGCGTTTTGATTACAGATTATTCATTTTTATTTCTTATGCAAAATTCCTATGCCTTCAAATTGTAAATAACTTGTAAATGTTTTGACCAAGCACAAGGTCCATTTAAATTTCCAAATTAGTGCCGTTACACAGAAAATGCACAAAATTTAGTCCAAACACTGTTTACCATATGTTTACCATGTTTACCATATACCTAAATCTGAATAGTGCTGCTAAAATGCCTATATTAACATGGAGATACTGTATCAGCAGTGTGTGTAAGGTCCACTCAGTGACTCCTGTGAGGCCATGGTGATGGTTTCTGTGATGGAAGTCTAAAGCAATAAGCCCCAGTAGCTAAAAGGATCTGGTTCAATAGCGATTTACCTCTAAACTGCTTACGGGTGTCTCACAGGTGCCAAGAAGCTTTTTATTTGATACAGTACAGTAGTATTCGTTCAGCTTTCCTGTTTTCATTTTTATCTCAGTTTACGTTGTATGGCACGAGTCTCCCTGGGAAAATATTGCCCCAAAGCGCCGTCATACGAAACGAATAACAATCGGTTGTTTGAACCGGCTGTAACAAGGTTAATTATATTTTTCTCTCTCTTCAATTTTTCTGCTCGATGAATGAGCGAAATATGAGGTCTTGAATATTTCAAGGTGAGCAGTAACAGAATAACAGCTAGCAGTGTTTGAAATACCTCATGTCGGCGTGGCTGGAATGTAATGAGGTCTGATTTATACTCCGCACAAGCACATTAAAAACCATTGAAAACCTGATTCTATTGTAAGGTTAAAATAAGAAGTTAACTAGTGTGTAAAGCAACACTTAAACCAACCTATACATATAAAATAAACACACACGCGATCAACATTGTTAAACTGTTTTAAATGATTTATTAATAAAAGTTTTAAGCTAAAGTCTTGCGATATGGGCAATATGCTGAGAGTAATTGTGCGCTGTACAAATGAGGCATAAGCTATTACAACACAGCACACCGCATCTGCCTTTATATTCAATGGGTAATTAAGGCCCAACACACCATCGGTGTGATGCTTTAATTGCCCCTTTAAACGCCATACATTGTAATTACGCGCAGGACGCGCGGGGTGGAGGGTGAAGGTGACAAACGGGTGGGAAACGATCTGAGAGATACACGGATTTGATCCACAAGTTTAATAAGACGCCACGCTCACCCTCCGCCTCGCGAGCGTCTGCTAATTTCGGCGCACGCTGCCATTCTCATGAGGCGTATCAGCGCGCACGGCCCAGAGCTCCTGCACACCTTATTTCTATTCAGAGAGAAACCAGCTTGCATTGGCCTGCAGGTATCGCTGGAACACGCGTTCACCTTCACTCTTTCTCTCCGGTCACTCCCCAGAAGAGCGCGCCGCAAAGTTTTCTCCCCTTCTGCCCCCTTTCCGCGCGTACGCCGCGCGCAGGCAACGGTGCGTGGCCCCGCTCAGCCTTATTAAAAGCGGAAGGCGATATTTCACCCCCAAGAAATATAACAAGATGGACAAGTGAGCAAAGCTAATCCTAGGGATGAAATTAGCAGGCCGGGTCCGGGCCCTGCTGGAGATGATGAACGAGGCTCAACTACCTTACAGAGGCGCGCGTCCGCTGGGAAAATTACGCCAAGCTCCCGGGCTTGAATCTGTCGGCAGTTCTTTTTTGATGGCTCTATTTCAATGGGGGCTTGTCTGTGAAATACATAGTAAAAGCTATTAAAATTGAAATTGTTCTAGGGTGGTTTTGGGAGAGGGGGCTATTGACCCTTTCAGGTAGCGTTTAATAAGGTTTGGCACAAGCGCGCACCCGCTTCTATTACATCCAAGCTCTAGTGAGACTACATTTATAAAAACTACTATTAGCACATGCTGAATTATTAAATGACATCGATAACTGGGCTTCTGAACCTGAGAAAACAGATTCAAACTGGACAAATATGCCTGGTTAAAAAGTCGTTTAATTGTTCATTATTTTAATAAACGAATTATTACTTTTTTGACGTTTAATTTGAAGGATTTATTTCGAATTACACTCAATAACAGCTAGAAATTAAACTTAATTTAACTGTGTCTGTGAAATAAGTAGAAAAGGCAGAAAAAATGAACTAAAAACTTGCCAAAAACTTTACTGCCATTGTTACTGTAAGCATATATTTTATACACTAGATCTAAGTCATATACATTAGTTTTGTTGGTGACCGGGAGGGTCATAAATAATTTTTATGACTGTTATAAAGAGTTTAAATGTCACCACTTTGACACACTGGAAACATTATCAGGGTAAGATCAGGTAGAAACAGATCCTTAAACTATTACAACAATGTGAAAAGTGAAAGTGTGCAAATGCAAATACAATGTCAGTGATTTCCTAATTCTAACAGCGTAAAGCTACCGTGATCTTTTACACGATCAGCTATCGCTAATGGCCAACCAGGTACAACAGACAATGTGTGGCTCCAAGTGCTACTGTTTTATGAGATTCAGAATAACATTTTACACACAATCTCTCCCGCAATGGCAAACCAAAGACATTATTTATGCAGCTTAATATCAAACATTCATATTTTGCAGCCGGGAGGGAGACTGTACTCTAAATAAATGTGAGAAATCTTGGCTGTGGATGAAGGTGGTTGGGTGCGCATGAGGATAAAGCACAGCAGAGTCACGTCAGGCTTTGACCGGTATACTGACCCGTCTCTAGGGGAACAATGACTTTGAACATTTCTGCACCCAGCCCTGCACTTTCATTGTACAAGTGATGGCACAAGCAAGCCTATTCATCACTTTCCTAACTTACCTCCTCTTTCTGTTAGTGCGCAAACAAAGCATTGTGTTTGTAGACATACATATAAAACGTGCAAATCAATGCCAACACAAGCTTAGGTGATTCTATGACACATGCAAGGAGCTGTCAATCGATTGCAGAGCAAGACAAAATAGTCAACATCAGCTATAACATTACATTGAAATGTTTAAAATTTATGCTTTTTTGAGTCCTTTAATAATTTGCATGGTACAGAATCCACTTACTGTTATAATCGTGCACAAACAATTAAAACAAGACATACTTGGATCATGACAAAACGTTTATTTAAAAGCTGCTGCGCTGTATGACCAGCAGATGCCCCCCTCTGCCATGAAATGATGCTTTTTTAAAGCGTCTCTGGAACAAAAACGTCAAGCAATTTAGAAACAGCAAAACTGTTAAACAGCACGTCGTAATAGTAATTTATGGAGTCTTTTTGTCCTTGAAAAATTTACTAAAGTGAAACTATGAACTATGCAAGCTTTAAAAATGCACACTGTATGTGTCTTAGTTTTGTCCTTTTCTATGTCAACACTCTTTTGCAGCTATTGTAGTTATTGTAGTGTTGCATAAATGCTGATACAAGACCAATTTAATTTCTCTTTGGCATTTTTATTTGCTATTTATTTCTGTAAAATATTACTAATTCATTTTAATTCCAGTTCCAACTTTGAATACTTCAGCATTTAATACTCTAACTTTTAGCTTTCTGTTGTCAACATTTCTGTTAATTGGAGTTACTGCATTGGAGTTAGTGTTCAGTTCAGTATTTGACCATTATGGTGAAAAGTTGTTCAGTCAAAAATGTATCATTGCTTTAATTTTGCAGTAAAAGAGCACATCCGTGTTTGACAACAATGCAAAGCTCAAAGACATGTTTTGCCCTGTTTTTCATCTTTACCAAATGACTGTTCTTCAATAACAAAAGGAGGGCATAATCTTGGAGTGTGTTTTGGTCATTTAATTTCTTAGCAAAATCAAAATGGCAAGTAATTAAAGATGATACAAATTTCTGGTGCTAAATACATGAAAACCATAAATCCAGAGATGCAGCATGTGAACGTGGAATTAAATAGCTATTATTTAAGTTTATTTTTATTTATTTATTTATAAATTATTATTATTTGCATTATTATTTATATAATTATTATTATATACTGTTTTATTGGTGTTTATTGTTTATTTTATTCAGTTATGTATTTACTTACTGTAACTGTAAAAAATTCATTAAGAAAGTCACAAGGTACTGTAAAAAAGTTTTAAGGTACTGTAACTGAAGTTAGTGGGCGTGCAGTTCTCAGACTGTCCTAGAGAAAGTTACTGTATCCAGCAGTGTTGTGAGCATCTGCCAGTGAGGGGAAATGAGAAAGTGAGCTCTCCGGCTCCTGCCACACTTAGCAGTTACGCAAATCCAATTTAATTCCCTCTCATATGCTCTCACAGGTATCTTTTGTCCTTTAATCAAATTCTGTTTACGGTTGAGGCAATTATTTCCAATTTACCCACTTAAAGGAGAATGAAAGTGGTCCACCAGGAGCCTCGCGGAGGGGTGGGCCGCGGCATGCGAAAGTACACAGCTTGCAAACAGGTAACCTTTAAAAGAGCGTTTTGGCTTTATCTGTGCTCATTTCCCTCAGCTATGATTTAATTTTGCTGCTTTTAAACATGAAGAATTGCTGCTCTTGTCTTCACTCAATGCTTTTAACAGATCCCAATAAACCGCATTAATCGGTCGTGCTTGTGTTTTGAACCCACAAGCTGGAGTTTCTCATTTGCCCTATTAG
>JBAJNP010002183.1:0-25136 GCA_036877545.1 Yasuhikotakia modesta
ACTTGGTGTGTTTCAATCCCCTGTTTAATCATTACGATCCACTGCAACGTTTGTGCTCTAAATATCCCACAATGCACCGCGTAAAGCAGGATGTCCAGTCGATTTTCTGACTTATTTTCTTTTAAAACATTTCTTATAAGGACATATAAATATTATATAGCTTTTCAAATACCTATATGCAATGCAGACGCGAGGTGTTTCTTGTGTTAAACTGCACCATTTATGTACCAAGTTGTTTCTCGATCCTGCAACTACTGTTCTTGAACACTAGAGAGGAGCAAAGCGCTGTATTTATCTGAGCCACCACTCAGACGCTAAACATCACCAAAACCATCTACACCTCTGAAACACGTTTAAAACTAAAAGGTAAGTGTTTTGTCATTTAAATTCAATGACACCTAAATGAAATAATAGCATTGTTTAAAAAGCCCCGCTGTATTTAGACTGTGTGTCGCTGTGTGGATATTCTACCGACTTGTGTTTGGGCGCTACATTGAGTTGCTGTTTGCAGTTCAATGTTGGCGGCACAGAATGTGTGTTCAGATGATCCCTGGAAAGCAAAGTCTGGGTCTACATTGTTTAGCTCTCTGCAAGTTTATCTGAGACTGTGTGCACACAACAAAGTCGTTCAGCATAGCTAGCTAGTCGTTCTGCATTGCCTGTCGCTCTCCCTCTGTGTGTTTTTGAGAACCAGCTGTTGTGGAGCACCTGAGCCCCTTCTCTCTTTCTCTACCCTGTAATTTGGAAGCACGAGAGGAAAATAAACATGTCCTTGAATAATAGGGGAGAATGTAGAGAATACTGACCGAGGACGTGTTGCTGTTTGTTCACTTGCTGCTGATATGGCGAGGTATCGTTTTAACAGAGGCGTGGCTGTTTCGTTTGTAACCTTTCTTCTGGGATTGTATCCATAATGGAGCTATATATGGATACACTGTGGGTGTATATAGCAAAGAACTGTAATGACTGTAATTCAGTTATTGAGATTAAGAAATTAAATTACTGTGTTCTCTGTAATACATTAAATCTGTTAAATGTCATCAAAAAATGTACTATATACTCCTAAAATATACTATACACCTAAAAGCTGTGCATGTGTACTAAACCTGTCACGTGTGCAATGTGTTCATTTGAGGTTTATTTTGAGCTATTTGGTTGCTTCTTTTAAAGTTGAGGTATCAGTGATGTCTTAACGCCACTCTTCACTTCCTTATCCTCACACAACAGTCTTCCAGTCTGAGGGATCTGAGAGACAAGGAAAAAGTGACAGTGCAACTAAGTTCAGTGATGGAATGTGTAATAAGATTCCAACTAAATCTAGCCTCCTTTTTTAAACAAATCTTTATCACCCTGCCTCTCCAAACACACAAAAACAACAGTTGTGTGTTTGTGTGAGCCGCCTTAAGATCTGCTTTTCTCCAGATTCTGTTCATACAGAGGTTTTTCTTTTCACACCCTGTTGAAATGTGTGTAAATTTTTCTCCTTTTTTCCTCTGTTCTCGTCATGCCTAATCTCATCTCACTGTCTTCTGAATGGAGCCACAGTCAGTTTGTTGGCTTTGTCACTTGTTTAAAGAGAAAAGTAAACGCATTGAGTAGAAACACTCACAGTAGTGACTACCGCAACAAACACTCACAGTAGTGACTACCGCAACAAACACTCACAGTAGTGACTACCGCAACAAACACTCACAGTAGTGACTACCGCAACAAACACTCACAGTAGTGACTACCGCAACAAACACTCACAGTAGTCACTACCGCAACAAACACTCACAGTAGTCACTACCGCAACAAACACTCACAGTAGTCACTACCGCAACAAACACTCACAGTAGTCACTACCGCAACAAACACTCACAGTAGTCACTACCGCAACAAACACTCACAGTAGTCACTACCGCAACAAACACACTAGGTAGAGGTCCATCATCTCCTGGTCACCTCCAACCATCAGTCTGCGTCAAAGTCTGTATCTGTCTTGAATTTTTTCTCAGACTGTCCCTGACTCTTAAACCTTCTGCGTGGCGTCATTGCTAATCTACCCATCACACTCTGTTTTTGTTTGAGGCAGGTGGTGTAGTAGATCCTGGTGCTTTTGTGCATTAATCTTCTGTGTGATTCCTAGTATGTGTGTGGCACAACCTCAGGGCAGACAAACCCTTGTTGTCTTTACTCAACAGGCGCATGGCCAGGCTGCTCTCTAGATCATAACACCTGCTTTAAGGCCAAAAGGCGAGCAGTGAACAGATGCAGATTAGTAAAACTGTGTTTGACTATGTTGGTCTGGCACTTGATCTGGGTTCATACAGAGTCAAACACCTGTCAAAAGAAAATCATTTTTTTAGTGGTTTTGTTTATTTTCCTAGTAGAAATATATACACATCCCTTAAACAAGACAAATGCAAATATATTGTCATGGATTTGTACAGAGAGCATGTCTTGAATTGTCTTACACTGTTAGCAAATCTTTTTATTTTTCTCTCTGAACATGTAGTGTAAAAACACATTTTAAAACCAATTTTAACAAGAAGAACTGCATTATGATTTAATATATTACTATATTTTGAATTTTTACCTTTTTGTAAAACCCTAATATGAATTTTTGCTTTGCAGTGGGTGCAGCAGTGCAAACTCATAAGATTGACAGATAAGCGTGTGATCATCTGTTAAATCCAGAGAGCCAGTCCAATGACAAGCCAATCAAGTAGCACAATGTGAGTTCCTAACACCCCTTATATGTTGTAACATGGCTTTATCAGAAACATCTGCACTATGAGGGATAATTTGATTCCACCCACTTCTGTTCACCTGGTACCCTGAGCAGCCACACAGAAGTTTGTTTGGGGTTATTTAGGGGCTGTTTCTGTTTTTTCTCTCAAACAAGTCCTTTAGATCTAATCACAAAACTGATAACCAGAGAGTTCTGCAGTATTTATCCCGCCTCCATCCTATATGCAGTTTCATTAGCTCTATATACAGTTACCTCAGCTCTCTCAACTCGAACCACTAAAGCTCTCAGCCATTTTGTCTTATCATTGTTCCTCTCAAGTTTATTCCTATCAGCCCTTTCCTTCTTCAATCTGCTCTCTTCGGACAATACATACGCACTATTCCATTCCTCAGTGCAGAAGTATGAATTTTGCAACATGCTGGTATTAAATATTGACTCAAACAGTGTCCAGACAATGTGGACAAGCACATACCTGCAGTTATATATTAAGTCTCATGTGACAGTCCATATACCTGCAGTTAGTAAAGATAACCAGACCAGAAACACATGAATGGGGATTATCAGAATGACTGTATTCTGTGGAAAGGCAGGAATGATAGACTATTTATGACAGTTGTAATATTTAATGCTAATGGTGTGATAGTCTTGTGATTGTCTGCTGGCTTTAGCACTGTGCTGAAGGAAGCAGTCTGTTTCTTTGACTTTTACAAAGCTCTCAGTTTTTTCCTCTCTCCCCTCATGTCCATCATGGTTCAGACATGCTTTTTGTAACTAAGAAATGCTTTAGGGATGTGATTGGAGCGGCGAGGAATCGTACGGCCCACCAGCAAAAAATGCTGGCCGATCGGTGAGGTATTTTTAATGGTAAAGCTGCTTGACCAACAAAGTATCCCATCCTCGGGACTACGGTGCACAGAAAAACCACATGCTGGATTCTAAAGAGGGTTCTGTCCTTGTGTCCTTTTCTATTTCCTGTTTTCTAACCATCATTAGATTGCATGACTGAGGTTGAACTGACTGAATAAAGAGCTGGTTAAAATGGGATCAGGTCTGCAATTTTTTATGTTTCAGATTCTCTCTCAAAGCTTGTCCGTCTGGTAAAACAGAGCTTCAGAGCCACACTGGGACGTTGAGACCGCTGTCTGGATACGGAACAGTGACTGTCCCCTGCTTTTGAAGAACACTCGAGAGGGAGAACTCGCACGGAATGCTAATGCCTCATGAAGGTGAAATTTTAGGACAGTGTTTCAGAAAGAAGACATTGTGTCATTGCCTGTGGTCCATTTCCATGCCAAGTTGCTTTATATACCCTGTCCTTTTCTTTTTAGAGGGAGAGGGGAGGCTTATTAAAACGGAAAAAAATTGGAAGGTGGCTACTACATTTCAGGTAGGTTAGTTAGCATGACTAGAAATTGTTACAGCTAGTGCACTTGAGTTAATTTTGAGCTCCCTAGAACTGTTTTCTCACTGTCCCAATCGAAAAGTCTCCTGTACGCCCCCTCATCAGACACAAATGAAAGGTTTGAACTTGCTCAAACATAACAGACAGATATTTAGTGTTACATTATGCGTCTGCCAGAGGCACTTCTCAAATACAGCAGTAGTCTTGCTCTCTTGTCTTTGATATATGTATGACCCTCTTTTTCATTTTTCATCACAAGCCTTGGTGCTTTTTTTTTTTTACAGCTGTCTCTAGCCTCACAAATGCAGGTTTCATGCATAACAACGTGCTAATATTATTCATTCTCCTATGGGAATAATGCTTGAGTGGGTACAAAGAACCCTGCCCATTAAAGTGTCCTGCAACCTGCAAGCATAACTGCCACTCAACTCTCCCCATTTTCCCCCCTTGCAATAGCATGTTTTATTCCTTTTGTTGTCCTGTTGTGTTGTTTCAGGCCCAAGCAACTTAGATATATGCGTTCATATTCTGTCATAGAAATTAAATCTGTGTGTATCAAACACTTTCTAGTAGTAGTAGCAGTTAACAGGAAACCGTTTCTTGTTTCACATCCCCCATATGTGTAAAAATTGTGGCTCTGTGTAAGATCAAAAAGTAGTGTTTTTATTTTGATTGGCCCATGACATGATTTGGGGGCATGTCTGCTGGCAGTGAGGCGTTTATAAATTTATATCCTATCTTATTTATATTTATTAATGCGACACTTTTATCTTATTTGTGTAGTTCATCTAAATAATGGACACATCATTATAATAGAAAAATAAAATATTTTGCCATTAATTGAAGTTTTCTTTTTTGCATTTTAGTAGAATTCTTGCAATAAATTCTACTACACTGACAAACCTCTTATTTGTTTTCATGATTTGTATTGCTGTTGTTCATTGATACCATTCAGACTACAGGCACGGTGACTAGATAATACACTTGCCCAAGGCCACAGTATAGTATTTATTCTTGTTCTATACCTCTAATAGCTTTAATTCTAGTAATAACAGCTTCAAGACGTTTCCAATTGCCTTTAAATAGCCATTATGGAAGTTCTTTCAGTGCTTTCCATCCCTTAATACCTTGTGCTCTTAGCAGCTTAAGTATTGACATAGTACACTTCTTAGTGCCCTTTGCACCTCAAACACTTGCCCTGGGCCCTGCATTGTACAAACCTACATAGGCCAGTTCAGACCTGAATTAAATATCCTTTCTCTCCCAGCACCTTTGTTAATGACCCTCTCCCTAATTTCTGTGGCCAAAGGGCACAGTGTACGGGAGGAGTGTAATCTGCCCATTCTTTCTTTTCTATTTACATTTCAATCCCCTGTTCACAGCTGGAGCCCAGCCACTTTGCATGTTGATGAAGAACGGATGAACCTGCTGTAGAAAATGTGCAATCAGACAAGAGGAGGAGCAAGAGAACACAAGGCATTATGGGTAAGAATGAAGTACAAGTGAGATAAAAGGAGTTTGACTGTGACTGTATGCTTTTTAAAAGCACTCAGAGAAAATCTATTATTGCTGCTTGTAAACAGATCAATTGTTCTGGCATTTCCCCTCTTTGTCTGATATTACTGCCAACAGTAGAGCTCATTCTATGGTATGCGGTGTGATGTCATCTCAGGTGTGATGTCATCTCCAGCATGAGTCAGCGATGCTAAGTCATAACCTCAGGGCATCAAACAGAATAATTCTACCAGGAAGTGCTAAGCAATGTTTTACTGTGACAAAATGATGAATCTAATAATGGGTCACTATGACAGAATAACTGAACTGTTGTTGATGATAAGCGGCTGGTTGAGTTTAAGGAAGTGACTAAATAGGATGTGAATGTTTGGTGGTTCTGTAGAGAGCTCACAGGGTTTACATTGGGGCTGTTTACTTTTACATGTTTATATTGTCACTTTTGGTGCAACAACCAATTGCTTATGACCGTAGCTGACCCCAGTTACAAACACAAGTAGATGCACAAATTTGAATAAACTATCATTATTGCTAGTGCATGTAAAGGGCACATTTTAACCCCTGTATACACCCATTTAAAAAATGGCAGTAGGTGTTGTTTTGACTGGATAGTGGGGTCAAAAAAACATATGGCATTTCATTATTAAAATTATAGTCATCTAAATTACTATAAAAATGAAATAGTCTTTTTAAATTACTATTAAAATTATAGTCTTTTTTCGCTGAACTTCAAAACATTGGATGTTGTTTTATTTGTGTTTTGAGCTGGTGAAATACTGAAATAATGCTTTTATTTTTATTTTGTGGCAGTCTTAGATGTGTACATAAACTATATGGAGGCTTAAAATTGCTGGACTGGGAATAATAATTCACATGAGCGCGTGTGTGTGCGTGAGAGAGAGGGAGAAAGGGAGAGAGAGAAACTGCAAGTGAGTGTGAGTGGGGGCTCACACAGAAGCTGAGATTGTCCCTGGGACCTGCTTGCTTGATCAAAGGGACAGAAACAAAGCTCAAACCAACCGAGACAGATGAACACACCCACAATCACACACACACTCTCACTCCTGTGGGACACTGCGCCTTACCATATGCTGAATATTGATTATGATTCTTATTGATTTATGCTTCCCTGCCATAACACTAAATTAAGTTGAAACCTTTTTCAAGAATGTACTGCAGTGAATTTACATTATGGTGGTTCTGGTTTTGATAATGGCAGCAGAGAGTTTGCTTTCTGTTTAAATAACGCGTTTGCAGATATGCATAGCGCAGTCGGTGGGTTTCTGCGTGGCTAAATCAGCTGCTAAGTTGATTAAAAGAACACGTGGGCATTCCACCGCAATGCTGCACTCACCCCGATGAGTGGCATGCTGGGAGCTCAGGAAATCACATTGCAGTGCTAAATCATGGCAAGTGCTGTTCTACAGCCTCCCATATGACTGCAGTCTTTTGCTTTATTCCTTCATTGCATCAGAGAGAGATTCCATTTAGCGCTTCGTCATTGAGCGTGTCATAGGTTTTCTTCCCTGAATGCACCGTCATTGGGGGCTAATACAATAATGACCATTATCATGAGTAATAGAGGGTGAGGGAGGGGGTGAGAAATGGGATTAATAAAGAAAGGGGCTTTCAGGGTGATGTAAGAGAGTTAGAGGAATTAGGGCTGAAAATTATATATGGTAAGGAAACAGGAAGCAGATTAGGTCAAGGAAAGCTGATGAAAATAAGATTTTATATTATAAAACAGATCCAGTTTTGGTTCTTGATGCTGATTGGTTCGTTCACCATAAAGTGTAGCTATGACGGCTTATTAAGTATTAGGTCATTTTAAAAGAAAACTACAGTTGTCTGCATTATTCAAATCTGTCCTATGGCTGCATATATTCATCACTACCTTTTCTCTTCTACACTACTGTATGGCTAAAGAAAATAATGGGGATAGTGGCTTTAGTCCAGTCTTGCATCGTGAGGTTGAGAGATGCCCCACATCAAAGAGCAGCGGATTATCCCACTGCTTCAATCAATAAAGAACAGAAGTTGCATGATGACTATATGTGTGCATGGTGGTTTGGGGGTGAGTCTGGTGTCCCCCTCAAGGGTATGGGGCCCCTCGGGGGGAGGTGACATCAGTAGAGTTTGGCACTAAAACAGGCCTCACCGCACACAGATGGGGCCCCTCTAAGAAGCAGTGAACACGCACAGACAGCAATACTGCCTAATGGACGCACAGGTGGACAAACACTGCCGTGATCCAGCTCTAGAGAGATGGGCTAGAAATCTGAGCCTAGAGTCATCAGTCAAAAATACTTATATTCTTATATTTCTTATAGTCTTATATTACTGCTATATCACTGTTATCATGGTTTGGAATTGCAGGAACATTATCTAAACGTTAAAAAAATGTATTCGTGTAAATGTTTATTTCTGATTGATTTGATATGCCCACAGAGCAGACCACGGTCTTGCTGGTTTTCTTTGTGTTAGGATTACAAGCTTATTGTGGCCAGCACTGGCATGTTGGTGCACATATTGGTTGCCTCATTATTATGCTTCCATGATAAACAGTCACGCTTTGACTCGCCCATAATTACCTCTTAATTCACTCCATGGAACCACATTATTTTTGTCTTTAAAGTGAGTTATATTATTATATAGCTGTGAAAATATTTTGCAGAATTAACTCCCTCATCAACTCTACCACACATACAATTCTTGACTGTTAAAATGTACCTCAGGCTTGTTGCAGGCTTGTATGTGAAGAAGAGAGTGCTAATAACGGATAAAGGTTTAAATTCTTAAAAACTTAAATTCGTAAAACTTATCTCCTGTACCCAAAACCCCATGTACTCCCACTCTGACATGCTAATAATGTTTTCACTTAAAGTAACTATAATGTAAATGTTTTCATTTTAGTCGCAGATTCAAAAACACCTCTAAAAGCATATTAGCAGACATTAATTATTACTGTACATTTACAGTAAACACTGCCTGCTGAAAGATTAGACGTATTTGGTCCATGTTTGTTCCATATTATACCCTCTATTGATTGATTTATGGAATGATACTTTGCCAAGCATTTCCCATTAAGAGTACAAAATTACACGCCCCATCATCTGATCTGAAAATCATTGTCAGATTTCTCCAATTGCTATATTGAAAGCATTAACTGAAAGCTGAACAATGACAGCCAAATATACACACAACTTTGCTTCTACAAAGTACTTGTGAGTAATTGTAAGAAACAAAGGATGCTATTGGATGACTGCTTTACAGGCAGAGATTATGACACCAGTAGTTGTATTTAGTGAGTCACCTAACTCAGATTTACAGTAAACTCAAGTGTTACACAGACGCGTCACAGAATCTATACACACTGTATGTGTTTATTAAGGCTGTTCCTTGGCGTCCATGATAAAGTCTTGCTCAGCTGTGTTTACTGAGAACATCAACAATCTAGAGGCCTTCATCCCTGCTGTCTGACCTGATGAACTGAAGAACTGAGATCTGATCTGTGTGGTCGATGGTTTATGATAATCAGTTGCGTGTGCAGAGAAAGATGTTAAGTCAGCCTGTGGGCAGAAGGAATAGCTCCATTGTTTCTCCAAAAGCCCCCGTGAGGAAGAACCCTCAGTGCTGAAATGTCAGCAGGCCCGCCCACGTGCCACACAGTCACAACTGGCACGTAAATAGGCAATTTTTTGGGTTAAATCCAGACAGTATGCCGCCATGATAAGAGACTGTTATGGCTAGATCCTAAAGCCTGATATATGCAGCTTGTGGGCTTAGTGTGAAGACAACCGCTTCTTGAGAAGAGAGGATAATATGGATCTTTCCCATCTGTACCAGGTTATAGTTTTAGCCACAGAGACTGTGTGCCATGCATCCCTTCACCATGTGGATGAAAGATCTAGTGTAGGAGCTTTTAAAGAAATGGTTCAGCCAAAAAATCATTTTGTCTTCATTTAGTCACTGTTATGTTGTTTAGTGAGGGGAAACAGGAGATGAATTTTATGCAAAATGCCTGAGCAGCTGTTTTCAACACAATGAAAGTGGAGGATGATTTTAAGTTTCTCTTGAATTGTGCACCTTAAACTATCATTAAAGTAGTTTAAATGACTGGTGTAAGTCTGTTATGTCAAAACTATATTTTATAGCTTTGTTTACGGAACAAATCTCAAGTTTGTATGGGTTGTTTGTAATGTATGGATTACTCTGAAGTCCTAGTATGTTTTTGGGCCTCAAAAATGACAGGAATACCATGATAGTATTGATGGGGAAAATAGATATATGCGTCAGTAGACGTATCAAATAGCGAGCAGGGAAATACAAAGACATTTACATTGAGAAAGTGTGTGCAGAGTGTGTGAAAGAATGGTTATGTAAGTGCATTTATATGCACAACAATATGCATAAAAAGCACATCAATTCAGCATAGGTACTCTGTCTATTATCCCTTTGCTCTGTCTGTACTCATTTGCTGCTGAGCTTCTTGCCTGCAGTCTTGTGCGTTCTCTCTCTCTCTCTCTCTCTCTCTCTCTCTCTCTCTTTATCATTCTGTTTCTCTTTTCTGCTCCTCTGTCCTTATAACTCTGTTGTTCCCAGAGGCTTCATGCTAGTCACACCCTAACACAAGTATCAAAGAGTTCTTCTGACCTCCTCACTCCCCTTTTCATCCCAACATCCCTTTATCATCCTGTCATCTGAGCGAACTTCTGATGATCCTGAGAAAGAAACTGAGCTCAACACTTTTGAGGGAAATCGCACAGTTTAAATCACCACTACACTGCTGGGTCAAGCTAGGGCTCTGATGTTTTCAAAGAGGACAGACTGGACCATGGAAAGGTCAAAGAGTGGGTTTAAATTACTAGAATGTTCTCCTGTTCTGGCTCTGAGACCAGGAGTAAAAAGTAGGCCCTGCAACTTTATACCACATACAACTGTAGCTTCATATCAAGATAAACAAGATCAGTTCATATCAGTCTGACTTATCTGTCATGTTGTGGTAAGTCGCAAATATGCAATGTTGGGAAGAAATTTCCTATTCAACTATTCAGCATTTGACTTGTTTTTCAAGAGAATCCTGTGATTATTACAGAGTGTTTGTGCATAGCTTATAGTTAGTGTATATGTGTCTTTGTCTCTGAAGTTTAAAGTGGCACTTCTGGTGTTATGAGATAAACAGTTTAATGCTTTGCTGTGCTGTCATGACCCAAGAATAGCATAATGTAACAGTAATAAACATCACACTGTACGCCTGATGTAATAATCTCTAAAACGCCCTCTGTCCTCTCTTTTTTCTTTCATCGCTTTACTTCTTTTCCCATAGCCCCCCTCTTGTTAGGGTTTAATAACCCTCTCTCTCCTTAACCCCACTCTTGCTCTAAATAAAGTGAAGCAGTTGTTTTGCTCCAGCTATCATAGAAATGCCTGTTTGAAACCTAGTGTGCACTGAGGAACTATTACTACTATTGGAACACAGAGATGCATTATATACATTTGTGGCAGGGCTAATATTGAAAATAACAGGAAGGTCAAAACGCAACATAAAACAGCAGTTTGGTCCTTTACAGACGCTTTTTATACAGTATGTTTTCTATGCAGTACGTTTTCTATTTTATTCTATAAAGTACGTTTCCCAAACTATTCCATATAGTTCATTTTCTATATTAGTTTGTTATTCACGCCCAAGTTCTGTAGTGAGTGAATGTTTGTTACAGATTTGGGGAACAATTACACAAAAGCAACATTAACTGCGTTACATTAAGTGCGTCTAAAGCTCTTTTTAAATGATATAATAATTTGTTTATTTAGCGAATTAAATGACGTTAAGTTCGTTCCCTGATCGTACGTTGTAGTAACACTTTGCACTGTTAGTGAAGGCAGAGGGGAGGAGCTGAACGGTCACCTTTTGTGCAAATATATCAGCCAAGTCACTGCCAGCCGCATCAAATTTCTAGCGGTAAAAGACGGGAGCGCACGACTGCGAGGGCGGCAGTGCGAAAGCACAGCGTGAAAGTTGGACCGACTTAAGACGGACTGACGAGACATTGCTAAGAAATCAAAGACACGCTCCTCGAAACAAAGACGATAAGTGAAGCAACTTCAGAAAGAAAGATGTTGGGACAGATCAATGTTTGCATCACGCTTGCTCTGACGCTGCAAGGTATGGAAAATATAATCTAATGCAACTTTCATGTTTAACGCCGCATTTTTGGAAACATTTAGTTTTGAATGTCGAGTACATTTCTGTGCTGGATAAGTGCGGGTTTCTTTTTGCTGGTGGTCTTAACAACCTGTTCTTTAAATGACCGTCTACTATGTGGCGCACAAAAGAGCGCAAGTGTGTCAAGAACATTTGTGCTTTCTGAGTCTATGAACTTCAGGGACTTTACGCCTTTTAAGAAAACCTTCAAACATTTCCTCAAAGAAACGAGATTGGGTTTTTTTGCAACTGATGGTGGTCTTTAAAGCTCCGTGGCTTACATTTAAATCAGGGAATGGTTTAAGGGTTAACAACTCGGACAAGTCTTGGACTTTAAAGAGAGGGTTGACGCTCCGCACTCCGTTGCGTTTGAGAGCGGCCGTAAGAGACCGCATGCGAGACCACAGCTGGCCGATTTTACGCTTTACTATTTTTCCCATATAAGAGAAAAAATGTTGACTTAGATGTGTTGACTAGAATATAGAATAATTACCGGTTTAACAGGTATATAAGTTTAATTACTGAGCGTTTTACAATAATTCATCATCATTTTAGCTCTTTTGCATTTAATAGTTATGGAAACGATGCATATAGATCTGTCCCGTTACAGCTGCACCAATGCAATCCCCCGCTCTCCAAGTCCAAAAATTCCTCTTTATCCCTGAGGTACCTGCTTTTATCTTCCTATCTAGTCTTAAGCCTCTCCCACTCCCCTCTCCTATCAAGTGTATCTGCCTCTTCTAGCATTCTCATCTTGTTTCAGTAGTGCAGCTATCTGCAGTCTTTTTTTGTGCACATATCTTATCCCATTGAGCCCTACCTATCTTCAGTTGTTCAGGAGAGAAATCTGTACAAGCTCTATCCATGTCCACAGTGTAAAACTCTTAGTGGAGCTACAGTGAGATGAAGTATTTTTCGGATGAGTTAGCTCAGATCTGTAAGGTACTGCATGGAGTCTAATAAGTGTGAGATGCCCCTGATCTTAAAACCTCGTGTGAGTTTACAAAGCATCTCTTCTCTTTCATCCCAGACCATAAGTCATTTAAATTTAATTACAGTTTTGCTTTGCAATGCTTTTGATAGACTCATTGCATTGTGCTTGCAACACAAAGGTTGTGGGTTCAATGATACATACAATGATTAAATGTGTACCTTAAAAACACTGTACGTAGCTTTGGATAAAAGTATCTGCCAAATATGTGAATTTGAACTGCCAAATGGAAGCTGTTAGTGGCTGGAGATCTGCCCGTTTTTTTTTGCTACCTCTGCCAGCCCACAGGGACACCAGCTTCTGCCACTATTTTCCTATAATTTGTCCTCTCTGGTCCATAATGGAAGGCTCAATGATTAGCATATAAAATGGTTTCTGGTCAGCATCATATTTGGTTCACCTGACCTTGTTACTGTAACTAGCCTTACTGTCAGTCATGAAGCAAAACACTTTTCAGGTGGTATTTAAACTGTATTATTTGCTTTCTCGGACCCCAAGTGTGTATCCTTAGGTGGTATCACCCCATTACCTCAGTGAGGTATGTGTGGTTGCATGCGTTTGATCACAGTAGGATGTTAGAAGGTAGCGGAGAGAATCATCGAGACTGCTTGTCAACTGAGTTTAAGGAGCCGCACAGAAACGATGTGTCTCCTTTCTTTGTCTATCATGGCTTATTTCCCCCACTCATTTCCTTGCCTAAATTTCTCCTCACCAGAACCTCCCCAACCACGGTGGCATCAAACGCCAGCTCACGCGTGCTCCGCCTCCCACTGCCAGCAGTAATTATTGTGGTATTAGGAGGCTTCAAATTAAAACCTGCTCTTTGTGCTGGGCCAGAAGATAAAAGCCAAACTTGTGTCTCTGAGGTGGTTTCTTCTGCTCAAAACTCCTGTGGATGTCCATCACACACATGCGTTTATGCAGCTAGATCTTTAACACCTGTACACATGGCCCACCCCAGTGCAAACCTTAGGCAAATGCACCAACTTGCATTACACATTGTGTAACTGTACAAATGTAAGGTGATAATTTGCCTGTGATGATTGTGATTTTGCTCACTGCTGTGGGCCCCTGACTCTGATATCAGCCTTGTGATTCATGCCTGCGTGGAGGGGAGAGTCACTGCTTGGAATGAAAAGCATTCAGCAGGGGACAGGTTACATCTCGCCCCCTGATCTTCGGCCCCTCCAGGTTTTCTCTCTTTCTTTTCTCTTTCTCTCTCACTTGACACAGATGGACACACAGGTTGCCAGTAAAATCTGGTCACGCAACCACAACATTCTGGTTTTAATCCAAAACAACAATATGACACATTGGTGTTTGGACCATAAAGCATTTTTTAGGCATAAGTCACATTACAGTGGTTTAACAGTATGGTTGTAAATATAGCTGTGGCTTGTGGCCCTTTTTTGCTGGCGTTAAATGTGTTATAATATTGTATGTGATTACGCTAACAATAATATAAGCATATCACATTTTACAGGAAGACCAGGATAAGCTAAAAAAAAAAGAAAGTTCAGAGATTCTTTACACACTCTAAATAATGATCAAAAACTGTTTGGGCTTGTTTTAATTGTTTAGAAAAAAATCATGAAAGCTTGTTTTGGGAAGCGTGGCTAAATGGCGGCTGTCCTGTTGGCAGGTGGTTTGAGGAGAAGCTCACTGGCAGCAAAACTGTAACAACAACATGTTGAGTTTCAGTTGATGTGAGCTCACAAAGAGAAATACAAAGCAATCTGTCTGTTTGTCTCATTATCAACTAACCAGTGTTTCCCTATATTGTAATATAATTTTCTTTCCACAGCATTAGTAGGTTTCAAGTTCTTCTTCCTAACACCAAAGCAAAAAACGTTCAGCATGATCATTTATTTTACTGGAGCAATAAGTAGCTTCATTTCCAGCGAATAACATAAATTTGTTTTGTTTGTGTTTCCCATGTTTCTAACAGTTCTGATGGCAATCGAAGAAAAGCTTTTTTTAGAAAGATGTAACATTAAAGTTATTCAGAAATGAAATCAATTACATTGTTTCTGTTTTCTGGGGTTAACAGGAAAAAAATCTTTCCATGTACATCTTGGAAACTTCTTGGTTACTTCCTGTATAAAATGAACCGTGCTGGGAAATTATAGATCCAAACTTCAACAGCTCAGACAGACAGATCTGCAGATGGATGCTACAATCCCAGACACAACACACACATGGAGTTGTTATGCAGTGGATTAGCTTTGTTTGGCTTCTTTCTCTGTCTCTGTGGTTGTTAGTATCTCTCTTTGTTTTCAGTAATGATGGAGCTGTTTGCAGATCAGTGGGTGTCCATTAACGTTTCGGGTGATTTATGATTCCCTCTATTGTGTTTAATATGCAGCCGTTGTGCGTGTTTTAGCATAGATATCCAGCTTTCATAAACACACAGAAGGCAGACAGGTGTGTGTGTAAGGAGGGGGGCAGTAACAAATTCATGCAGACTTCTGGAGCTCTTTGACTTGGAGAATGTATCACCATCACTGCTGATAGAATTATGGCTCCAGAACAGAAAGAAATACCCTTTTCGTTTCTCCTCCTCCACTTTCCTTCTCAGTCTGCACCTAATCCCCCCCCCACCACCACCATCACTAACCCTCCTGTTTTTCATGAAATCTGGACCTTGCCCAGGCCTCAGCCGTCAGGCGCTCTTCCCACACTACAAAGCATCTGGGCATGGCAGAGATGGAGGAAGCATCTTTGATTTCTGCCCTTTGATTTCTCTAAGGATGTTTCTTTTAGGCTGTTTGTGGCACACAGGAAATGGACAAACAGGAGTGTGTGAGGACATTATAGGGTATGTGTGTGTTCTGTAAAGGATGCTGAAGTGGTTTAATACTACAATGGGGTACAGAAGGATATGAGGGGCATTGAAAAGCAGCTTGTGTGTTTGTGTGCGTTTCTGTGTGTGTGTGTGTGTGGTGTAGTGCTTTGAAGCACAGCCTTGAATGTGGGGCTAATGGTGGTGAGAATAGAAGCTTCATGGGCTCATTGGGGAGACAAGGTTAAGTGCGACTGATCCATTTAGCTGAGGAGATCAGCAGGGTGGTTGGCCAATGCTGAAGCCTCTCTCAAGCATTCCTAATGGATTCAGTGCTGATGGGTTTCCTTTGGGGAAAAATATTGTTTCTTTAGCAGAGAACTTAGGTCATGCTGTACTGTCGGCCAACTTGTAGTACAGTATACCTCAGCATCTCTCAGCACTGTTAGACACTTATCGATCTACAGATGCACATTAGTGACTGAATTGATTTGTTTATCCTAACAGTGTTTGGGGATTCGGTTTACAAGAAATGCCTCGTTTTGACTCATTTTGACGTCTTGTTTTCTGTCATACAGTAGAGGGTCTGTTTTGTTGTTTGATTATGTTGAACTGGGTTGCAGCTTTATATTTTCAACCTTCTGATGATATACAATATATATATCTTCAATGGTTGTTTAAATGTCAAGTGCTAGGCTGCTTCATTAGCTTAACTAGCACCAAACGTTCCTAGCTGGTGAGGCTGGTCAACCAACATGGCTTTTCTGCTGAGGACACCAGTGGTATCTGTTGAGGAATGCTGATCTTTTCATCAAAGTCATCACTAGTTTCACTCATTTGCATATTATTACAGTTAGATCCCAGTGACTGGTTTAAACTGCCAGATTTACCTGAAAAGGCTGAAAACACAGTCATGTTAAAACACTGCTTGTTTAAGAACTCTTCAAACATCCTCTTCCTCACACAGAGTATGTGCCTATTGTCTTTCCACTATCAGCCGGCAAACATTCCCTGGAGAACAGTCTACTGACGCAGGGGAGAGAAAAGCTTTTGTAGCCCTCAGCTTACGGGTTGTTTGGTTAGTGGAACGCACCCCCGGGGCGCCAGGTATTCAATGCCTCATACTCCAGAGACCTTCAAAATGCACTCTCACTAAAGATTATACACCCACACACACACGTTACTGTCACCTTAATCTTCAGATCTTTTGCACTCACACCTTCTCCAACAAATGTTTTGACTGAGAGAAACATTTCAGTTATACAGTTTTTATACAGTTATTTTATTAGACTTTTGATAATTTATTAGAATTTTGCTTCATTTAATCTTTCCCTAGGACACGGCCTGGCACATTTTTATGTATCCCCAAATTAAATATTTTGTTTGATCAAAACAAATTATATTTCAGTTTGTAAAACTGTAGGGGTTGTGTGTGTGTTTCTGGCTGTGATTTATGTTTTGAAATCTCCTTTTCAATCTTTTATGCTGTATTTACACATGCTGTGCTGTGAAGGACAAATTTTAATCTGGTTAATGGTTAGCCAGGCATTGTTAACCTCTTCAGCCCAAGCGGTTACTGTTTGGCGAGCCAGTTGTTGCTTTAACAGTCTGACCCACGGAGAACTGCAGGGCCCAGTGATGATTTAAATGTTTTGGGAGGAGCAATGAGACTGTTCTGCTGAGCTGAGGAAAAATTAAATGAGTGCATTAGTAAGGGTGTGTAGTGCATTACATCAAGCCACTGCAAAAAGAATGATACTGCAAAAACAGGACACCTTCTGTTCCCATAAATCTGTTTATAAAATCACATTTGTTGGAAGGTACATTACATCACCAGAGAGGGTGTGTGTGTGTGGTGTGTGTGTCTCACAGACGTTTAAGGAGGGCTTCGAGTCTCTGAGACTGGGGGTTCCCCGTTCTCAGGCTGGGATTGGGTGACAGATCACATTTCACCCATGTTGCACGTTTACCTGTGAGAGACAGATCCTCTTTCATTTTATCTATAACGTCAGCCCCCGCAACCTGCTTAGTGTCTCTGTAACATACACTGTTTTCACATCCTCTGTTATACCTGTATGAACATGATTTTATAATTGACCAGTACTAGAACTCTGAATCAAAGAACACATTTTTTCCGTCATACATTTCCTTCTGTGAACCTCTCAATGTGAAAACCTTTCATTCCTAAGATTAGCCTGTAGTGTTTGTAGTTAATGAGTTTGCCAGGCTGATATTTATTTACCTCAGTGACGGTTTTAATTCTGCTGGCGTTCTGACTGACATTCAGCTTTATAATCATATTCAGGGTTGCAGGGCTTAAGCTCACATTGGTTAACTCCAGTATAACCATCCAATCAGTGATTTCCCTGTACAATATACCAGCATGACTGACAGCTGTGACTAAATGTCCTAAATGTGACTTAATTTGAGTTTCTGTTTTTGTACTTTGTCATTTTTTATAGATTGTAACCAAATATTTGCTCTGAAATGAAATGCTATTACCTCACAGTTTGGGACATAAGTGTAGTTTTTAAAGCCAGTCATACAAGATGTGGAAAGTGTCTGTTATGTTTCTACTCCAATGAGGGAAAGATTTAATATTCATAAAATGCTAGTTTATTGAGTTTTGTTTACAAAAATTTAGCACAAATGAAATCCCAAATGAATGTTATGTATTAACAAAGGAAATGTGATTTGTGTGGTCAAATTAATCCTTCATAAGGACCAGCAATTTCCCTGTTTTTCCTAAATGAATCTCTTAAAAGACAGACAGAGAACTGTGGCATTTGGCTCACGGTGGATTAGTTTGTTAGAAAGACAAAAGCTTATAAATTGTTTCGCACTAAAACACACAGGGCTTTACCTCTTTATGATGGACTTAATAAGACAGTCATTTTAGGAAGAGATTGGCAAGCATTGTTAGTTTGAATCTGTTATGCATATGTTTGTTGGGGTTGTTGGTGTCTCCCAGTCTGCCTTATGGGGCGTGGAACACCCATTGGGCGAGGGTAGTGGCGGCTGTTACTGCCCAGCTCGTGTCAACATTTTTGAGATGGAGGTCACTCTGCCCCCTTGTTCCCTGCCAAGTAACCATAGCAATAGGTACGTGGAATTCCCTAGTCAATTAACAGTAAGGGTGGGAGTTGGAGAGGCCGTGTTGGGTACATATTGACTGGAGCAGTGGGGAGGGCTGGTGGAGAAAAAACAGAGGACATGTTCATTAAAATGATGCATTTTGGATCAGATGGAAGACCTGGAGATGTCTCTAAAAACTGTAGAGAAAACTTATTTTAAAAATAATAATTTGAGTGTGGTATTTTGCAGAGACATTTTTCAGAGACTTTTAAATACAAAATAGCATTTTATATTTAAAACAAGTATTTTAAATACATGCTCATCCATGCCCCCCATTCTCATGTCTCATTGAAATAGTGTGATACTGTATGCTACTGTACCTTACAGGGCTAAAGGCAACTTTTTTACACTCCCCTTTCCTGTGCTCTTCACTTACTCTATCTCACTTTATTTATACATCTTTCTTTTGTGAAAAAAGCCCTTCCTTCCCTTTTCCCTTGTTTATTTCTGTGATATCATACAATGGCAAAGTAGCAAAATTCATTAAATATAATCTTAATGACATTGTCTTCTAGAATACTGGATTCTTATAGGTTAGTTTAATATCTTTGTATACTGACCGCAAAATTGTTTAACTGATCCTACATAAAACATCATGATGTCAGTTGAAGTTCAATCTATGACTTTATTATTTAATCTTCTTCTGACCTTGTATCTTCATTTGTATCTGTCTCTCTCTCTCTCTCTCTCTCTCTCTCTCTTACACACACACACACACTTATGTACCTGTGCAGCAGTTAAAAGACAGGGCTACATTGTTAAGACATTCCTCAGACTGCTGGAATGCAAGTATTGCTGCAGAGTGATTAGACACAGCAGAAGAGAGAACACAGATACGAGGTGGAGTGAGAAAAAGAAAAGAAAGAGGGACTGTATTGGGAAAAAAACAAGGAGAGAAGGAAGTGATGGAGTGGGACAGATTGAGGTTCATAAAGGGAACATATTGCAGGAGGAGAGGGAGGAGCATTGTGCAGCAGGACAGACTTGAGAACAGCAGAGGATTCTGGGTAAATGCAAATAGGTAGGTGTCCTTTCACAGTGTGTCAGGAATGTGTTTATTATTGACAGAAGTAAAGTCACTGTGTGTTTATGTGTGTTAATATAAGAGATGATGATTTCACTATCATACAGGGGCATGTGAAAATAGCCTTTCTTCCCTGTCCAGAGAGAAATTTGGACTGAACTTCTTTTAAAAATAGGAAATGGAATGCCAGGGAGGTCCCAGTATAGCGGTAACAGTACCAGCTGGTGATCCGATCTGCCATGGATCAGTGTGTGTGAATAGGAGAAAACCGGAGAGCTTGGGGGAAGGCGGGGGTTGCCTGTTGGTGCTTCCATGGCGAGGGCCACATTGCCAACCAATGTCACTCGTGCCATCTCTACGATATGGCCAGGTGGCACCAACCAGCATCGTGTCCTGGCAGTGACTGCACCACATCACTTCCAACACACGGGGTGGGGTAATCAATGTCAAAGTCAACCTCCTCTACCCCATTATCACCCTCCCAAGAATTCCCACCCCTCTTCCCATCTGCTTCCTGCATGTGCTGGGCAACTGGGTTGAGGTTCATTGAAGCATTTGTCAGGGAACTGCTTCCTATACCAAAATCTAACTATTTCCAACTTCATTAGTGGAAAACAGTTTTCAGAAGCATGTGACTTGTGCAGACAGATCTGAATTATCCTTATATATTATCCTTATGAATTTTCTATTTGTTTCAGCTTTTTGTCAAATTAAATATGCTGACTATAGTTCAGTTTATAATGAAGATTGCTGCCAAAATGTTATAGTCATTATTTTTGTCATCCTTAAACAAAGGCATTTTAACTGGACAAGCAAATTTACATGGAACTTTTTTCAGAAAATATACTCTGTATAATGTTTTTCACCATGTACATTATTTTCCTTGTTTAAGGCATAAATCGAACTACATTTGGTGATGTTTATGCCAAAATCAAGAGCAGTCAACAAGAGTGCAGCAGGAGTTTGCGGTGTAGAGCACAACATTTACTGTACATGCTAAAAGTTTATATTTTTTTTCTCCTGTCATTTTCTCTGTTACTCACACTCTCTCTCAGTCTCTGTGGGAATGCCAGTGTACAGTGTGCGCTGGGACTTTGGACAGAGTGACAGAGAGGCCGGGAGACAGCTGGACGCGTAACCCCACAGATCGGCTTACACACACTCACTGGCATGTCTGGCTGTAATCGGCCTCTCTTTCTATCTCTAATTCTCTTTGGTTTCACTTCTCCTTTTACCAATTGCCCTGTCTCTGTCAACTATCTGCTCACACACACACACACAGTGCTATGTGTTACGGTAGAGTTGGCATCTTGTGCTCATTTGTGGAGCATAGCTCAAGCCTTTATCATGCAACTAACAATAAAGTCATGAAAACAGCGGGTGAAACCGCTCTGGGGCAGTAACTATAAGCCCCTCACCGCACACACTCATTCAAATGGAAACATGTTTTAAAGGCATGACTCTACCAACCCCTGCCGTGTCATTCATTTGGGAAGCACGGAGCGTTTCGCTCATGGAAAACTTTAGAGGGTGCAGATTGAGTGACAGACAGGCAGATCCAGCCCCCCACCCCCTTTGCTTTCCCAGTACCCCACATTTTAAGGTGACAGATGGCGATTTCGACCCTCTTTCTTTTGTCACCCTCTTCTCTCTTCTTCATACCTGCCTGGACACAGACCCTGTTCCTCCCCCCACCCTCCAGTTTTGCAGAACCCCCACCTTCAGCCAGCACAGTAAAATACACACTTTACCCTAGAGTTAGGACACAGCCTGAGGCCCTGCATAATTCTCCAGGTGTGTTTTAGCATCAGAACTCTTCAGAGATTTAGTGATAGAAGTCTATAAGAACAGAGGAGAAATTACATCATCCTTTTGTTCTAGCACAAACTGTGGACAGCTCCAGTCACCTCAACACTGTGTGTGTGTGTGTGTGGTTTGCGTGAGGTTTAGCGGACACGCTTTGACGGGTCTTTTCATGTCAGTTGCATATTCACATATTTCATCGGTCAGACATTGAATCACAACACAGAATAAAAGGCCCAGATTTCATCACAGCCCTTTAATGTTTGTGTTTATATCGTTTCCCAGGTAGTTTTCATATCTGAGCTCTTTGTAACATTTGAAATGTTATTGTTATGTTTGGCTCTGTTTTTGCTGAAGTGTATTCAGTGTAAAATAACTAAACAGCCATGAAAAAGGAATTAAGAAGTAAAACGTTTTTTTAAAGACATTACCATGCATTTGGTTTTTTTCTTGTTTCAAAAGCAAATCTAAAATGATCCTTAAAATATTAAGTATAATGGGAGCCAGTAGCTTTTGTCACTTAAACCCACCCACACCCCCTCTGTCTATGTCCAGCTGGATTTTGAGTTAAATAATTTAGTCACCTGCCTGCCCTAATGATCAATATGATTTTTGTTTGATCATACACAGCCGGTTCTTCCATTTTTATGTCTTTGTTCTTCCTGCACTCTTTGTCTTTGTACTTATCTGCTTCTCAGCAGACCATGAACTCTCTGGCCTGTCTCCACTACCTTCCGCCCTCTTCACGTTCATGTTGGCTCGTGCTCTTAAACTATATCTGAAGTTCATCAGCGTGTTGGTGGCGTTGTATCTGTTTGTTTGTGTCTTCGTTGAAGTGGTAATGAGTTAGATTTCCGGCTGCTGACCTTGATGGTTGAAATGGTTGAACTATCCTATGAGCAGACAGAACATCTTCTGAAGTGTGTGCTTGCATGATATTAAGGAAAAGGAAGAAAAATTAAGGTATATTTTTTGTTCTGTTCCAAAACCTTGAGCGCTGCCAACAGAGGCAGCATTTATTTTAGGATGCCAAATTCCGATGCCAAAAGGTGGGCAGCCTGTCTACTTCATGCAGAAAGCAATCCCAGAATCCATTGCAGCAAGCCCAGACATAAATACAAGAGGCAAGGAACATATTGATCACACATAAACATTTCATACAATACTAAAAAAGTTTCAGTAAACCAAAATTAAGTATATTTAAAACTACTCTGCTCAATATTTGTGTGCACTAATTTTTTTAAAACCTAATCTTGTACGATGTTCCATTTTATTTAGGAAGCTTCCTGTTGGCAGCAAGGTCACTATGTTCTGGAACAGAGCAACTGTATTGTGTTTAAAGGTGGGGTGAGTGTCTGGGTCAAATTGAGGGCCTAGCTCAGACACAGTGATGAACGCATGTTTACTGATAACAGAACTATTGAAAGGCAGTGTGGGCAAGAAGAGACCTTATAATATATATACATCTCATCCAATTTTATCTGCAGCCTTAATGCACCTGTGACTTCACATTCAATACATACATTTTAGGAGCCAGTTTCTCAGCCTGTTCAAAATAACTCTCTCAACTCTTTCTTTTTGTGTTCATAGACCTTTTTTATTCTGTATCCCTGACACACTCCAATTCTTCTCGTCTCATCTCTCTGGTTCCTACAGGTTGTGACATGTTATGTCTGTAATGCAGATGAGAGCGATTACTCCGTTCACACTGCAGATTCTAATCTGTCTCGCTCAGGTCTGACTCTGCTTTGTTTGTATTGAATTCACCATCGCTACTGCTTTTAATGTTTACTTATAAATATTGACATATTAGAATTGTTTTAACTGATTTATTCAACTGTTTTTCCTCAGCAATCAATTTTTATTGGTCACTTATATGTATGTCCTGTAGTACATTTGTCTTTGTATAATAGGAGAATTCTCCTGCACTGGTCATAAATCGCAAACATGCCAATAGCATTTTATTCATAACATTAAAGAAGGTTTTTTAACAGATATGAGTGGAAATTGCATCATGTGTTGATCAGCATTATTGTACAAATGCTTTGATAGGTCTTTGACAACTGTAGGTTGTGAGTTAGTTGTGTGACACAGCAAATGGCTCACGGCGACACACTGTGATCTGTCTCTTATTTTATGTCTTAACTCTGACCCCACTGTGTTAGCATGAACCTAATGAGATCAATAAATGTTCCTCAGACCACAGGCCTGTCCCTGACCTGACCTCATCCAAGTGCCTGCCGCCCATCTTTCTCATCCATTCCTTTCCATCTGAGGGGCACATCATTCTTTAATGATTCCTTTTCCTTTAGTGGCTGTCCTACAAAAACAATTACTCCTGGCTTGCAACCTTATTGACATTGTATTGTTGTCCTGTCCTCTGTTTTCCCAGTGGATATACGGAGCAGGAAGCTTTGTCTGTGTTAGCCTGTGATGTCTAATTTCTAATGTCTTTATATAGACTTGTTTTGGAAAGTGATATAAAGAGCGAGTAGAAGTGTAGCTCAGATGTGCGTGTTAATGGAATTGTATCACACAGGCACACTGGGAATTGTGGGGGTCTGATTTTAGGTTGTGTTATGAAAAACAGTCACTGATGTCTTGCCAAAGGAAAATTCTACCGTTTAGAGGTATTAAGATTTTCTAAAGGGTATAACAACTGGTAGTAATTGGAACTGAAAGAATTTGCTGGGAAAGGTTTGAGTTTACATAAATTTTGGTTGTGGATTTTTTTGTGACAAAAAAATCTGTTTGTGACAATCTCATTTGGCAAAATCTCATTGCTTGACAGGAGCTATAACAGAATCTTTATTGTGTTTTCTTTTGTTTCTTTTCTTTTCTGTCTGCAGACACTTATTTGTCTTTCTGCACGTGTTTATCTTTTTGTCTGTCTGTGTCTCACTGACAACCTGTTTTGTTAACATTTGCATGGAATTCAAAGATATTTCAAAGCATACATGTCCATATGTGTGACTCCATGGCTTAAACAATGTCTCGCACACACCTGTGATATGATACCACTCACATGATGTGGTAAATTACCAGAACTGACGCCTTTCAAGCCCAGATAATGACATATGTGCGTCGTCATGTGACTTATCTTTTAAATTCTGTCTGGTTTACAGATGAGACGTGCACACGCTTGCAGTCAACAACACGCAAATATGGGTCAGGTTGTTGTGTTGTATCTCTAGTATGTTAGCAATTAAACGATTAGCTGCAATGAATTCTGTCATCTTTTCAGTCAACTCACTCTCATATCATACCAAACCTTTGGCTTTATTTCTTCTGTGGAACCCAAAATAGTAAAAAAAACCTTCAATTTTGATCTGTACTATCTGCAGTCTAAACAGTTCAGTCCTCATTTCAGTCAACTTGAAATATTAGATTTTTTGTTTCATGAAAGAAAGGATGTGAATGATGGCAGAATTTTCATTTTGGGGTGAACCTTTAGGATCAGCATGGTTTTATTCAAGCATGCAACAGTAAATAAAGCTCCTCATCTCGTCCAGATGTAATTTCCTGCTGCAGTATGAGAGTGTGTGTGTGTG